>JARJEC010107294.1:0-11369 GCA_030264575.1 Tachinus sp. AB-2021
TTCAGTTTTTTATATTAGCCAAATGCACTTCACTACTTTCGTATTTCTTATGAATTATTTGCTGCTACAATTCATATCATTCTTATACACGATGTTTTAAGTAAAACCTTTATTACTTTCAGGAGTTAATTTGCCCTATTCATCTATGTCTTTGACAACTTTTACGGCTTAAATTTTAACGTCTTCTGAGGAAGCCACGTGGAGTTGTCAATTATCAGAGGATTGTAAGGTACAAACACATTTTATCAAGTGTTTGTCTATGTGACTTATTAATAATCATAGCAAACATAAGTTTTACGGGAAACTGTGGTCTTTTCAATTGAAAAGAAAAAAATTCTAATCAATCCTTGGTATCAAAGCAATATTACCTTTATCTTTAACTTTACAGTGATAAATTCTTTTAATAAGAAATGATTGGCGGTAGCCTTTACTATGTGATATTGCATTTTAATGCAAATAAAACAACGTTTTATATGCTTTATCACAAAAAATATTTATTGAACCGGACTATTTTCGACCAATTACCTGGTCATTGTGACACGGTAATAGTAGCAAATAGAATCTATCTATATATCTTTTAATAAGGTTTCTCATGAATTTGATTACTACAAATCTTGTGCTATTGCACAATCCGTGTTCGAATTCCCCAAGAGCTTTACAATAGCTCCAACTTTTAACTTCAATACGTAATGAGAGGTTTTCTGTTGGATTTAAGCTATTCAGATATTTGACTGGGTAGTCAGTATCTATCTTCAAAATCTTCTGAGAATCCAAAGAATCAAAATTTGAATACGTTTCCTTTTCACCTTCTACGAGGTCTAAAAGTTTTCATGTTGATATCATCAATATCTTTATTTACATTTTACTCAAAGCTCCAAATCTATAATCTTGCTCCATTTGGGCTAACTTCAGACTTGTTTCGTATATTGCTTGATAATGTACTCAGTATAAATTGTTGATTTCGAGATTTCTATAATGTCATGCTCTAGATCAAAACTATTTACAAGTTCTCTATCCTAGCTTAAAATACCTTTCTCTATACTTGGGCTCTACAGATCTAATTGAAATCTAATTTTAATTTGTTGCTGTTTTTCTCTATATTAGTTCTCGGTGATGCATAAAGACGGAGCTAAATGTATATTCAGAAATTGGGCAATCTTGCCATTCTATATTATTCTATGCCGGAAACGATTAACTGATTTCTGTATCTTGGTCGGGATTTTGAATACAGTGTTATATATTGTTACATTACCTATGTGCAATCTGCAGTACTAACATATGCAATAACTGTTACCATGCGTCAAAAATGAACAACATTTCACACTCCCTTGTCCCATGGCATTACTTGCATGTGTGACGATTAAAGCTGCGATTTTATGCATTTTCATATTTTATAATTTATATGACAATTAAATAATTTTGTATCTACAAGAATTAGAAGAAAAAACCTAGTAAAAACTAATTTTAATTTTCATATTTTCCATATTTTTTAGTTTCTGTGCATATTTCGATAAAAGTTGCATATTTGGTAATTTATCCGGTACAAATTTAAATAGTTTAAAACTTTAAACAACTTAGAAGAATCACCGTGTTGGAAAATAACAATGAAGATTCTTTTTAAATCAATCCGTTATGCCTGTCTGACACTATGCAATTTATTATATCAAAAGTTGTACAGTTTATCAAAATAATTTCATTGGCTACAATAAATTCAGCCAATGGAATGTCGTATTTCAAGAAACTATACAACGTTTAATATAATAAATTGCATAGTGTCAGACAGGCATTAATGTCATGCTAATTAAAATATATAATATATTATATTATAGTGTTAATATAGAAACAAGCTTTTTGCATACAAACAGATATTGAGAAAACGCAGACTTTTTAATAATCATTTAGAAAAAACATTTGATTGTTGGTATTTACAATTAGTAAAATATTCACAATTTTTAGTTTACAGTATTTATTATTACTTTTAATATTATCCTCTGTTTATATTTATTATTAAAAGCACTTATATTTCCAATATATTTATTTATTTTTTATTGTTTTTTTTTGGCGATTTTATTTTTTGGATTATAGAATTTTTAAAATAAATTTATAATTAAAAACACATATATTTTATTAAGCATGTATTTGTATGTTTTTATATTATATGTATATTTTTCCTAAATTTTGCTTATTTAGTTCATATTTTGGCCAAATTTCATGGCATATTTAGTGCATATTATAGAATTTCATGCATATTGAGTGCATATTTTGGTTAAATTTTGTGCATATATATGCTCATATTTTTAACTTAAGTCTATCACTACAATAAATACATTACATTTTGGCTGGGAATTAAATGTACTCAATACAATTTACAGCTTTAGTAATGGTATCATAGAACACTTATGACGTTCATAGCCTATTACATATTGGGATGTGATAATTATGCTCTTTTTATTAACTAATTTTTAGACCAAAATTGTTTTTGTACATTTTTTTCATCAGCAAATAAACCAACAATAGCCTGAATATCATTTGTAAACGTCATTTTAGTTTAATAATATAATAATTAACAATATGCTGTTTGCAAGTTCTACACCTTTGTTTAATTATCCAATGAATCTGAAACTGCAATTTTGTTATAATAGAGCTTGTATGGTCGGCTCTATGCCAAAATTTACAATAGCGCAATATATTTTGCAAGTTTATTTGTCAATATACCGTTACGTGTACACGCAATGGTATATTGACAATTATACTTGCAAAATATATTTATTATAAATGAACGGCATTGAGCGGACGGCCAGCATTACATTTTTAAATTCTGTGTACATTTTACAAAATGCTTAAAACTTTACCACATTTTTTAAATAAAATTTTCACAAAAATTGATAATTTACTTTAAAAATGTTAATGTTGACCAAAATATAATGTACATATTTATTATTTAATAATATAATATCATATTCTGTTTATTTTTAATTTATTTGAAGTAATAATATTATTACTATACTATATTATTAATTGTAAATGCAAATCACTTTAAATTTGTCAAGCTACATTTTCATTTTTGAATAACGTTATCTTATATGAAATATTGGTATAAAAATACACATCGCTATGGTAAACATTTATAAGAAACTGTTGTAATCATGAAAACGCGCACGTTAAATAATAAACTCGCGCTAAAAGGGTTGACACAAAAAACTATATACGATAGTAGTAAAAGTAGTTTTCAGTGCACATAATGCATGACTTTTACTCTGAATGGCGAGAAGAAAAAGTTCTTTAAACCATCTTGATAGAAGTCCGTGTAGGTGTGTAGTTAGTGTATATAAAAAACAGGAGTGAAGTATGCTATTTATATAGACCTAAGTGGATCTAGGGGATCCGAAGTAGGGCGACTTTAGTCAGTGAGAACTTAGCGTAGCATTCATTCCGTCGTGCGTCTAGTTAATTTAGCAGCGCGAGGTGTATGTTGTGTGCGTCGCGACGCTCTTGAAATTCGCAGAATGTGCATTCGCAATACCTCTGTTTGCATCCTCATGGACGATTAAACTTTATAGTGCAGGTGTTTACAAGATTATTTATGTTTTAGAAATGAAATGTGTTCAATTCTCTTGATAAAATAAACAGTAAGTTGGTGTAAATATATATGTTATTTCTGTTTAATTCGCTTTTGTTGAATTTTTAATTCACACGTAGTGGGCTTCTGTTTGCAATAAATCGGGCCGTATAAAAACATAAATTTCATAATTTAATAAAGAATTTTATGAGCACTAATTGTACATTGGAATGCAAAAATAGCTTTATGTCCATTTGAGCTGCTATTTTTATTATGTATCGTAACTTTACGGAGCGTGGAACATAACTTCTTCAATAAAACTAATGCAAAAATTTGTGTGTATGCACATGTGATGACAATAAGCTATATTGCATATAATTCACATTACAATTTTATTATTGCTTTCTGTAAATCTACCAGATGCGATGTTTTTAAATATTTTGTTTATAATCTCATTATTCTGCTTCAATTATTTTATTATTAAATTTGTTCTTCAACAATAGAAATACTATGAAAATGGTAAAAAGTAAAAACTTTATAGTTTTCATAAAATTTATATAATATTACCAAAAATTAACTCTATAATTTAAATGTGCTATTAAAATATAAATGTTTCATTTTTTAATATTTTTTTAAATTTTTTAATGATAATCAAACTTTTATAAATTTACTGTTAAAATAAAAATGGTATACAATTATTTGAAATGAAAAATGTAATCTTTAGTTGGGCTTTCTGAAGCTGCAGTAAAAAAAATCGTTCAACAGGTCAGGAAACGGATTTATTTTCACCCTTCGCCATTGCGGCATGTAGGAAGAAATAAACTCTGTCTCACTTGTTGCACAAACAACATTAGTAAATTTGAAATGTTGCTCCCAATCTATGATCATTTTCATTCCGTGTGAAAATAAAAAAGCATCATTGCTAGTTTCTAGTAAGTTTATTATTTGGTAGATTATCACAAAGCAATTTGACATTTGTTAAAATCAATTAAGCTTCTCATATTAGCAACAAATCATTTTCAATTATGAGAATAAAATAAATTAAAATTTAGTAAATCTTCTATAATATTAACTATTACAGACAAAAATTTTACATAGTCTCCAATTCCCACTCTGTTGTAATATTAAAATGTTAGTATTTCATTTTATTGGTAAATATTTGTATTTACATTTTTTTTTTGATGATATCAATATAAAAGGTTTTGTTTTGGTTTTGGATAGATTTTTAGAGAATAACTCTTTTGAATTATATTATTAACTACGCGTTTCATATAACAAATTTATTATTTTTTAATTTTTTTTTAATTTATGGCGAATTTATGGAACCTATTTAGTATTAGTAATAAATTTAGATTTAGCATTAGCGAAATAAATACTAGAGTTGTCATATACCCATTTATAGAAATTTAGCACTGGCCGTGGCTTTAAGATTTGGCCTTGAAAGTTCGTAATATTGAACTTCTGTCGCAAAATTTTTAAATTTTGTGGTAATATGCATGCGTTATTAATGTGGTCGAGCAGCAATTAACGTCAAAAGATACATTCAGGAAAGATTCGGCGAGGAGCGGTGTAATGGTCATGTGGCGTCGGTCTATGTATACACTACACCATAATAAATAAACGTGATTCTGTATAAATAGTGTAAATATTGACAAATTGCAAAAGGCTAAAGTGCATTTGGTGTACAAAAAGTGTTCGGTGCAGAATAACCGAACGCAGCTAAATCCGAGATAAGCGTCCGTTCACACACGCATTCGTAAATCCTTAAATTTATATTTAAATTCGTTGCATAAATTCATTACGTCTATGTCCAAAGTTATGTTTAATACAAAATTTATTTTTAATGCTACATCGGTTGCGTAAATTTGCCATTAGTTACATTTTTAGTTCTTATTATTAATTGACTTTCAAGAAAAAAAGGAAAAACTTGTTTTTATTGTTTTAAATAATATTATAATAATTATATTTTTTCTTTATTCGATTATATTAAATTAAATTAAGAAAAGCATTTTTAAATTAATCAAAGTGAGTAATTATACGTTATTTCTGGCATATAAGTAGTTTTATTTTCATCATTATACGCATATCAATTTTGAATATATATATTTACGAATCATAAGAAAGTAAAGCAAATATTACCCCCAATTATATTGGGGTTTTATGCAAATTTTTTGTAAATTATCCACAACTTTAAATCAAGCGCGTTCCACGTAGGTATTGCAAATATTGTAAATAGAAAAATAATTTAAGTTATTTTAAAAAAAGATTTTTATATTGAAAGAAACTGCTAATGTTAAATAGAAAGACATCAAATGAAACCATTAATATTGATGAATCATTAATAACAAAGTTTAAATATGCAAAATTAACGTCTGTACATCTTGAAAGAAGCTTTTTGGCATATAATAACTTATTGAGTGACAAACGAATGTCCTTGTTAATCATATTTTTTACTTTGTTATTTATGGAAAATAAGAATATTTGTTGTATGCTTATTTTAGTGCTTATTTTGCTATTTTTAATGCTTATTTATGCGCTTATATTGCAGTTTCGCATATAAGTCCTAGCTCTAATCATTACCATGTTTCATAAATAATTTTAATATTGCTGCAACTGTTGTACTCTAATTAATCACTTAATGTATCTCTGACAAAATACGTGTTGCATCACTAATAAATAATATATGAAATATAAATTGGTAAAGAGATTTAATAAATATGTCATACAGCATGAATATAATCCGCTCGTTTATAAATAGAATATTATTTTATAAATCAGTGCAATAATATTAAAAATCAAAATATGCTGTTTCTCAGATAAACTTTAAAATTTGTTTACTTATAAGCTACCCAATTTTACAAAATGGTATTTATATAAATTAATAATAATAAATTTAATACATTTATATTGAAATAATTAATTACAAATAGATAAACAACTCGTGTTATTTGTCTTATCCGCTCAAATTATAAATTAAATATACGTAAATAAAGTAATATAAGCAGATATTGTGGTTTAATATACAATCTGACAAGAGAAAAAAGTAATTGAATATCAATATGTAAACCTGTGTGAATAAAATATCTTAGATATTGTGGTAAAATAGATTTTACCCTTACGCTTGTTGTAAGTAGCAAGTATTTGTATCTACTATTCCAGGTAATGCTTTCCAATCATATATTTCCAGGAAAATATTGAATGCATCTTACCTATATAACGTATTTGAAATAAATTTAGATAGAATCTTCAAATCTAATAAAAAAAATCACAAACAGCTAGTAAAGAAGAATTTGAAAACCTATTAATAATATCAAATAAAATTATACAGTGAGTTGTATTTATCATACATTATAGAGATTTACATATTAAAAATTGCACTTGCTTTTTATAGCAAATTTTTGTATAATTTTTGGCACACTGTAAGTTTACATCGTCTTTTACAATTTTGAATAGTTTTTGTGATTAGTTTTTTAATTCATTAGCTCTGGCTAACAAAGGAAAGAGATTTATTTAATATTATTCAAAAAGCATTCTCATTGTCAATGCTGAAAATTAATATTTAATATTTACTATTAATACAATGAAGACATACAATAAATTTGAAATAATTAGTTTAGAAATATTTTACGATATTTTTTAATGTTTTTATTAGTGTGCGTGTTTGTTGACATTAAGCAATAAACGGACTTATTTCACAAGTAGTTAAATTATGAAGAACACACAATGTCTATTTATTCCATCAAAGAAAAAGTGTGCTTTGTGTTTATTAATGTTGTAATTTACCTTTCATAATAATGCTTAGTTTTAAATAAAAATTAATATCTATATTGTAAATAATAATCATTTTTTTTTTACAATTTAAATTTTTAAATGGAGCCTTAGTTGAAATTAGGATATTATAATTATTAAATAATTACTAGGCCATTACTCTATTTTGAAATAAATGTTTCAAAAATCGAACACACAACCTTTGGATTTCATGTCCACTGTTTTATCAATTGAGCTACGGAGGTAGCTCAATTGGCATAGGTTTTTTGTTCTACAACTACGTCAGAGTCAATTTTTCAAAAATCCATTACATGATATACTTACATGCTTACACATATACAGTGGTGTATATGTTTAATCTATGCGAGCACAATACACACGGACATTTTTGGCAGCGACCGATATCATACGAATACTGTAAATATTAATTATTTATTATTTACCATTTAAATTTTTAATAGGCGGCCAAGTTTAAATTAGAATGTTATAATTATTAAATAATAAGTACGCCATTACTCCATTTTGAAATAAATGTTTCAAAAATTCACGTCAGGTGGGGATCGAACCTTTGGATGTTATGTCCATTGCTCAATTGGTAAATTGAGCTTCGGAGGTATCTCAATTGGTATAGGTTTTATGATCTACAACCACGTATATGTGTAAGCATATCATGTAACAGATGTTTTAAAAATTTACTTTGACGTGGTTTTAGAACATGAAACCTTTGCCAATTGAGATACCTCCGTAGCACAATTGGTAGAGCAGTGGACATGAAATCCAAAAGTTGTAGTTTCAACCCCACCCGAGGTAAATATTGAAACAATTATTTTAAAATAGTTTAATGGCATAGTAATTCTTTAATTATTATAATATTCTAATTAATTCGTTTTTAATAAATAGATTGGCGTTTGCCAGCGAAACGCAACCGGAGTCTGAGCGCAGTCTGTACTTCACTATGTTACACTTTCAAACTTTGTTAGCTCTCCTGCCCCTAAAAAGTATTTAAAATTATCAAAGACAAGATGTACCAAAAATTTAGCGAAAAGTTGCTCTAGAAAAACCAGTAACAGACAATACATTTTTTATTATGTAAATTTTGCACTATATGATACTGTGAGTTTACATTAATGAATTCAACATTAATATAGATTCAATAATCAAACATTAATATCTGGCTTCCCAAAAGTTTCGAGGATGACTATCCCTACATTTTTAAAAAGCAACCCCTATTAAGTTTTGCCTAATTTTAAAGTAATGAAAAAAGAAACACGTCCCTATAAACCAAAATCCGATATCTAATTGTTTTCAAGATTAAGAAAATTGGAAAATAAAATGTTTGAATGTTTTTTGCAAGTTTATTTATTATTTTTATAATAAATGTCCAAATTCTCGATCTTCTTTTGTCTCGCAATGAACCAAAATTTGTAAATTGATTATTAAAGCATCATTAGTATATTGGTATATTGGTATTTTGGTTTTTGTTGGTTTCTTCAAGAATGCTATATTTCAAAACATTTATTAACTCTAGTATTGTTGCATACATTCTACTTTTCAGAAATTCCTCAAAGAAAAAATCGATCAAGTGATTATAGTGGCCACTCAATTTTATCTTTTTTACTAATCCAACGGTTTGGAAACATGCGATTCAAAATGTCTCGAATTGTGTGACGTGGAGAACCACCATCTTGTTAGAACCACTTATGAGCAATGCCATTGGGGCATACGGCACGTATGCTTGGAACCACTTGATTTTCTAACATTTGCAGGTATTTGTCTCCGTTCAAATTCTCTTTAATATAAAATGGACCAATAGCATTTACTCCCATAATACTAACCCATACATTAAATTCTGTAGTCTCTGAGATTGTGCATATTAACCTATAAACCATTCAAGTAGAAAGTAGCCGTATAAAATAAAACAGCATTCAACAGAAACTTTCTGTTAACATTTTCTACGTACTATTTCACACAATTCCAACTTCTACCAATTGCATGTACCTGACACGCTTTTAATAAGGATCTTGAAGATTCATCAATAAATGACAGTAATAGTTTTTTGGATTTTTCTGGACTTGTTTCAAATTTTTTTGTACCAGTTTTTGGAAGTTCTCTCGTTTTGTAATCTTCTTTCCACTATTCAGAAATTGGTGGTTGTTGATGAAAATTGTTGATCTTTTTCTATCGCCAATCATTAAAAGAGTGATTTTTTTTTTCGGTTTTTCTGCCATTTGTTATTAAAAGAAACTTTTAGAAAACAAGTTTGGTTTAACTAAATAATAAAAGAAGATGACTAATACGTTAAGTATGTAGGGGTAAAATTAACACTACACTACGACAGCAATTGAAATCATGTACTAAATAACAGTTTACGGCGTCACTGTCACAAAACATATCTGTTAGTTTGTATTATTACTTTTTATTTTATTTCTATAGTGCAAGAAGCATTATCAGATTTTATATTCCCATTTTTGGTCAACTTCTTATAATTCTTGAAAGAATTTAGATATTGTTTTAGTTTATGGGGATGTGTTTCTTTATTTATTATCTCTAAAATAAGATGAAACTCGACAGAGGTTGCTATTTAAAAATGTTGGGGTGATCATCCCCTACAAAAGTTAACGTTATATGACAGTTTTAAAATATCTAAGAATGTAGTTTTTGTGACTCTTTAATTATCCTCCAAATTTTTAATTTCTTTTTTTACTTGTTCAAAACTTATAGCTCCGTCCCGGGACTTTTAGGAAGCCCTGTATAATGAATTTCTTATTATACATTATATGGTAATTTACTGTTAAAATGTATTAATGTTATTCTATGAAACAATGTAATACTTTATTTACAATGAATTAACATTTTTACTATAATAAATAATATAAACATTATATTAAAAATTTTATTATAATAAGAATAATTATTTACATAACATTAAGAAACTAATTTATTTCAAATATATTTTTTTAGTTGTAAAATTTTATTGTATTAACGAACCGCATCTAAAATTAGGAAATTGTAGCAAAACAAATAAATTTATTATACGTGACCTCAACAACAGAAATTATAATACTGATTAGACGACTTCAATCACAAAAAGCACTTAGATTCTATAACCACAATCGTACTGACAAACCTTATGATACAACTAACTCGCACCATAAACAAGATGCTGAAATTTTTATATTTCCCAAAAGTATTGTAAATAATAACAGTCATCCTTAATTCAATGCTAAGCGAGGACAAAACCTTTCCAAAGTGCTATAAACCTGCTCAATGAACTGGGTAAGCTAGCAACGAAGATCATACTAGACTGATAGGACCGGAAAATTTGAAACAATTAAATTTTTATAGACCATCAATTTGGATTTAAAGCAAAACACAGCACAAGTAGTACGTACTGTACATGATGTTCTTAGCAACTTTGGCTAAGTGGGTTCATCTACAAACTGATATATTATTTTCCGATTTCATGATTATCTTCATACTCTTATATATTACTACAAGATCGTTTATATAACGATCAAACCTGAACCAAAAATCCACAAACTTTAGAAGCAGTCAGCAGCGGTGCCGCAGAGTTAAATCTTGAAACCCAGGCTGTTCATTATCTACAATAACGACGTTCCCATTAAATATAACACAAAGACAATAATTTTTACTGATGATCACAGTTTACGCACTCACACTCCGCTGCTTTATCGAACAAATAAGTGCAATTACATGCTGACGTATGATGAAATATTTCTGGAAAATAAATCTGAACACCATTAGGGCGGAAACTATTACATTCTCTAAGGAGTTTACCAATATGACAGTATTTACACCACTTATATGTTTAATAATAAAGTAGCGCAGTTCGAGAGTGTTATCTAGGCGCAAAGTTGAACATACGAATCACAAAGACCACATAGACACCGTTACAAAATGATATGGTATACTACGCATTCTTTATCCCCTGATATAGTTTAACTTACCAGAGGTTGACTATATTTGCGCAATCCCAACAAGGAATTTTTCATCATTTTCCATTTCCTAAAGCATAGTTTTA
>JARJEC010107326.1:0-17660 GCA_030264575.1 Tachinus sp. AB-2021
ATTATTTCTAACAGTTTTTAATGTTGCACAATATTTAAAACGATGTTTACATTATTTTTTAATTATATTATAAGAATTTATTTCTAAGATTATATGTACATGTACATGTGTATGTGTAAGAGTATTCGGGTTTTTTAACTTTTCATAAACTTTTATTCACACAAAATTTTTTTTTAAAATGCCGTTTGAGTATACAAAGTAAATTAACAAACTATTAGCGGTATATCTATGATGTTTTGAATTACCATCTAGGTAAACGTTCTAGAAATTTGCATCCAAGGACTACAGCTACATTAATTCTTCCCTAGTATCAAATTGTACCGGTCGGCAACCTATTCAAATTCTGACCATGCTCGACGTTGATTCTTGTAAACATTTGCAATCGGCCGTACTTGATATTCCACCCTCGTGGGTTTTACTATTTTATTTTATCAAATTTGATATACTGATTATTATTTAATAGTCATTTTGGTTTTTATTTAACATTTTTAGTTGATCAGTTTATTTTAAATATTTTTTTAAACAATTAAAGTTGTAAAGTTTTAATAGTATTTTACTTTAATTTATTTTATATTTAAAAAAAGGACATTACTAATAAAAACATATTAAAGCATTCATCTCTAGATCATATTTGTTTTAATGGGCAGTGGTATAAATTATTACCTAATACCTATATTCGAGAATTGTAATAGTTTCCACATGAAAGTATGCGAGCTATATTAATATCTTTTTGCGAGTAATCCTATTGTGGCCTAAATAATACTACAAATAAAATCTCAATCATCTGCAAAATATTTGTACCCTATCTATATGTATAAAGGATTATATTTTCTATGAAATAAAATATTTTTACAATGTTTTCTGTGTTTATTTAGATCAAATCTTCGTTATAATGAATAACCCTTAGGGTTAAGTGGATGAAAATCTTGAATTAACTTCGCACAAATAAAAAACGATTTATTATTATTAATATAAAGGTAAAAATTTTCAACCGTTGAAAATTTTCAACGGTTGAAAATTTGTTTAAAAATCCATTTCATTCTATATAAAAATGTAAATAAAATTCTACCTCGTTAAAAGGCCTTCAAAAATATAATCTGTTGGATTGAATATGTCACACTTTTACATAAACTATAATCCATCTTTTGAGCGCTACACAAATTTTAATTGGTGTTTTCTTTGTAATTACATTACTATTTTAATTATTTACTGCAGCGTAAACGCTTTCCATGTTTTACTGACATAATAGATAGGAACAAGTTTATTTTTGTTATTCTTGGAGATGATTGATGCGGATGATAAAAATAGCCGACACGCAATAAATTACACGTCTCTGTACATCTTTTGAATGGTGAATTGCGCAGAAAATAAAAATAATCCTACCACCATAAAAATTAAACTGCAGCGCACATTTACGTGTAAGCGTCCATCTTGTTTTAAACAATGTTTCGTCTCGCATGAAAAAACGTAATTAAAAATTCCATTTTGCACACATACAGACACACACTAAAAAATGTCCTACATATTAAATTTGCAATTCATGTTAGTTGTTCTTGTTTTGATTTAAAAATAAACGGAATATTTGAATAAGCTGTTATAGAATTTTTGTGTGATTGCTTCTTCTACTTTTAATAGCTTTTTAAATAGTTCGTAAACATCTTTAATATAAAACACGAGTTCCTGCATGGCGCTGCTTTGTGCGGCTGTTATTCTGCAAATAACTTTAGAAATCTAAAGGAAGTTTATGAATTTTCAAAAGGCTATTTGTGATGCATCGTTGCAAATGGAGAATAAATATTTGCCTCGTTTCACAACTGATATTATACCCGGTTCTATTCATGTGATAATTATTCAAAATTTTTCATTAAAAATACATTTTATTTGCGACACATATTTATCATTCATTGGCACAAATTTTTATTTTATTTTATTTTTATGTAGAGAAATTTATATGTAGTATAACAAGATTGGGGAGAAATATATGAATCGAGTTTTGAAATATTTCAAATTCAGATATTGAAGGTACATTGGGATCTTAGGATATGGCTCTCAGTGGTATCTGTAAACTTTATATATCGCCTCTGCCAAAATTTACATGCATGCAGTATGCATTCGTTCTTACATATACGAATATTCTATTTGAATTTGCAATTCCATTTATTGCCGAATGCTTAGAACTTTTTACTGGACAAATATTGCTTCGATAATTTACAAAGCGTTTCATCTTATATATTCATATTTTACTTTGAGAATATTTATTACCAGAAAATTCGATTTATTTTGTTTTGCGCAGGCAATATTATTAAATTTTGTTTCAAAATGAAAATAAATAGAAATTAAATTTGTTGTTGTTTTTGACGTTTTATATAATGTTAATTAATTGTTGGATTTATTCTTCAAATAAAAAAAAAGTTTTATGCCGAATATTTATCAATTTAATTATTGTAACAATTTATTTAATTATGCAATTATCTAGGCCCTTAAATTAAGTTACATTTTTTGCTAACTAAGAAAAGTTTGATGACATTCTATATGTTGAGGCTTTTTGTTACAAAATAATCAAATGACTAAGTAAAATTGTAAATATAATATGTTTTATACATTTTATGTCTTCTTTTATTTATTTGTCTACACTGTATGTTTTTAATTTGTTATATTTTAAAACATAATTTTTAGGAAATTTTATAAGACACCAATATACATAATTATATAGTTTGGTCTTATCAAAAACTTAAAAAAATGCACAAAACATGCATTTTATCTATTAAGTATAATGGTTTAAGTTTTGTTTTTGTTTAGAAAAGTATAACTTACTAATAATTGAATCAAGCATCCTTGTAACGTATTTTTCAATTTTTTTACATTTTCATAATAAATATAGTTTTGAAATTATGCTTTTAAATATATTTATTTATTATTTTTATTTATTATAAATATTATATATGTTTGATTTTTTTTTTCAATAATTATTTTCTATTTGTCTTGACGATTGTTGTATAATTTAAAAAAAAATTTTTTAGTTTTATTATAAATATTTGCTGTTTTAATCAAGACAATAAAAATACACGTTTTTAATTTCTTAAAAAAACATTCTTTACTAAAAGTTTTATAAACTACATTTGCATTCCAAAGTAGTTGGCCAAAAAAGTTCGAAGTTTGCCGTTTTTTTAAATGAGTCTATTGAAAATCAATTTAAATTTAGTAAAAAAAACGTCAGACGCAATAATTAATCATCCTACTGATCTTCTAACTACCAAATACTGCTAAAAGAGGTACTAATAGGTTGTATAACGTCAAACCTATTATTATTTGAAGGATGTTAAAATTTCCGATGAAAAGAAATACTGTTGGGGTTATGCTTAGATCTAACTGAAGATTTTGATTTGGTAGATCATGAGATACTTTGAAATGAGTTACACAAGTAGAGAATACGAGGTGTTGCTTACAATTTCTAAATAGTTTTCTCTGAAATAGATTCGGAGTATTGGCAATACTGAATTGCAGCAACCATATTCATTTAAAAATAGAGGTACCTCAAGAGTCAGTTCTATGTTCACTTTTATTTTTATTTAATATTAATAATATAATAATTTGATATGATGTTGCGTTTGATGATGATGTATCTTTGCCCATTACATCTAGCTGTGTATCAACTATAGAAAACTGTTGATAAACCCATATTAAAAGTATTCTATAATGCACATTTTGAAGGAATTATGTCATATTAGCGTTTTTTGTTAGTGAATGTTTTAGATTTCTAGATAATGAAAATTAAACGAAACACCCTGTATACATATTTTAAAACATCCTGTATAAAAATTTCAAAAGACTCTGTATGCATAATATGACAATTTATATAACGATTTTGAAACACCCCGTAGAAACATTATAAAACATCAGTTATGACAATTCTGAACATCTTGTATAGACATTTTAAAACACCCTTTATAAATATTTTGAATCACCTTGTAGAACAACCCTTATAATATTTTAACAAAAAAAGTTTATTTTAGCATCTGCGCCATTTTACGGATTACAGGCGCAGCGCTAGTCCGGACGCAGTTAGCGTTATAATCAGATTACCATGACGACTTTGGTTGCTATAGTATATACTACTACTGTACTACTATATACTATACTGTTAGCGTAAGGCCAGACTCACATGCAATTATTGTTGTTGATTACATTTTTGGTTACTTACGTCTCATAGATCGTGTCTTCAAAGTTTGAAATACAAAATACTTTTTGTTGAGGTTAAATGTGCTGATATCAGAAACTTTTTTTAATGTATGAAAAAGTTTTTGATATCAGCCAAGGATTTACTATCCACCGCCTTCAAGGTCGCACAGGTCACTTTCGCAGCACCAACTGTTGCAGTTTGCAAGATCTGTGACCCATAACCACGGTTGTTATCGGTCACATAGATCTTGCAAACTGCAACGGTTGCTGCTGGGAGAGTTATCTTTGTGTGGATCTGAAATTAGTTTAATCTTTGAGGAACAAATCCTCGGCTCTGCTAATCTTAATGAAACCGGTTGCGTACTCAACATTGGTAATAATAATATTCTTCGGGTATATGGCTTGAAAAATATGAATCTGATAATATGGTAAAATTCTAGATTAAAGGGTATTGCTTTGAATTTTAAACCGGATAACGTTGGTGTTGTAGTATTCGGTAACGATAAACTCATCGGTTAAACTAATATTGTCAAACGTACCGGTATCACCGTCGACGTCATAGTAAGCGATCAAATTTGGGACATATATTAAATGTTTTAGGTAATGATATTGTTGCTAAAAACTCAGTCGACCAAGTTATGTATTCATGTCGTGATCAAGGTTTCAGGTATCACCCGTCTTGTGTCACCCATATAGACCGATATTAATATAGTAGATTTTCTTGTACTAAAGGGTGGTGGTCATTGTGAGTTAATCATCGGTGATAACCAAACCCGCAAAACTACGTCAGCTTTAGGCACCATCTTTAACCAAAACCGCTTTAATGTTGCCGATAAAGAAGGAATTACCTTAACTATTAGGTATTGGTCAATAGAGATTCATCTGGTTCAAATCCTTAATCATTTTACTGACTCTGGAGCCATAAAATTTACCATAATTGTATCTTCTACTGTTCCAACCCAAGCTGCTGATGCATCCGCTTTCATTCCAACTAATGTAATTTTTATTACTGGCAACACATTTTTTTGGATACTGCATCGTTTTTCAATGATATTCCCTCTGCCATCATTGTGGATCTGTTTGTATATCGTGTAGGATTTGCTGCCGAAACCAAGACCATAAAGGTCGGTTTAATGAAGTTGTAATTATCAATATCTTAAATTAGTCAGTTTTTTTTCAATTTGCTTCCGATCTTTACTTCGCCACGTAGCAATTGATAAACAGAGGTCTAATCGAATTCCCCAAACAAGGTCAATACGTACCAATTACAGTAGCTCAGTCTTCATGATTTCCATTACCCAGACTCTAGGCTTTAAGGAATTATTTTAGCCATTTTTTTTGCTACGGTAAATGTCTTCAATCTCGTTTGTTTTTTTGTCAAAAAAAGCTTTTCCATAGCTTTACCTGAATAATCTAGAAACGCCGATTGTGCAAATATTTTATAATAATATAATAAAGTAATTATTTCTTTATAACTACTCTAGATCATTGTCGATTTTAATAACTTGTTAGATATTTGTATGCTCTTTTCTGAACCGAGCAGTAACCGTATTAATGGCTATTGAAGTAGTTATTATTTACTACGGCGTATGTCGATTCAGCCAAGATTGCATATTTTAAAAAGGAGTTCTCTCATCACATCATGACTACCCATTCAGCTGTATTGGCAACCACCGCAAAGGAAGGCAAATCTTCAAAGTGGTTCGGATCAAGTAAAACGGAGTTGATATGTTTATATACTTGGGAATTTCTTCATATATCAAAAAAAAAATTAAAATTTAATAATAGACTATGTTTTGGTATGAATATAAATTGTTAGTTTGTATTGAATTTTACATAAATTTTGTTTTTGTAACCAGCACCATGTATAAAATAAGGTATTGCTCCGTGCTACTTGAATTTCGCACAGGCTATATATGTATAAATAAGTTCTTACTATGTATATATGTATTTAATAAGTTTCCACATTGATTTCGATTTCTTACGCTAACTAAATTTAAATTAATAAAAGACTTTATTAGTATAAAAGGCCCAATACTCTTTGAATGAATGAATACGTGGAAGATAACTTTTTTTAAATGCTGTAAAATGTCAAAAAAAAACTTGCAGTTAACTCTAACAATTTTAAGATTATTAATAATAATGTTTTTTATGTGCCATTTGGCATTAAAACTTTATTTCAAATTAAATAATGATAATAATTTTAAGTTAATATATATAGTATTTTATATTGTGGTTATTTTATTTTATGTCATTGACTTTATTCTACATCAAGCTGTATTTAGGCAAAATAAATTGAATTGATTTATTTATTCCCTAAATTGATTTAGTGTGTCAACACTCAATAAAATCAATTCAGTTATTATGTAAATTGAAGTTTTAAAATATTTTTATGCTAAAAGTTTGCAAATTTATTCATACTTCAAAACAACAAACAATTGCACAGAGAACAAACATACTTTATTCAATTAAAAGTTGATGAAGCGAAAGTTTAAAAATCACCGTTTGTTTAAGTCAATAAAATCCCCTTTTTGCAAACTATTTTAATAAGAATGTGACATAATTTAAAGCTAGCAACGTTGAATGCCGTGTTTTGCACTTGATTTAACCAATCAATCATTGATCCGGAAATGCCACGCAAGATATTTTTGCGCTTACAAAGAGTACGAAAGCAATTTTGTTATAAAATGGAGCATTATTAACATTAATTTTCTAAAATAAACAATATTTATTTATTTGATCATAAATTGTGTTTTTGTTAAGAAAATAATTAAAAGCATTTACATATCTATACAAAATATTTTCATATAAACAGACTGTTTTATCCCGTTTTACACTTTATCATTAAATCTAATTGGTTCAATTGTTTCAGGTTTTCTAAAGACTGGTACTAAAGGAAGCACCCAAGGGAATTTTGGCTTAATGGACCTAGTGGCGGGGTTGCATTGGCTACGAGAAAATCTTCCAGCATTTGGGGGAGACCCCGAGAGGGTGACCTTAATGGGTCATGGCACAGGGGCGGCACTAGTCAACTTCATAGCCGTCTCACCTGTTGCAAAAGGTATGCATGTTTTTAACTAATTATTCCTCGGAGAAACCGGATAGAAAAGATGACACGCAAATGGAAATTATAAATGTCGCTGCGAAACTTTTAGTGAATTAACGTGTAATGTAGCTAAATTACCGGACGCCTCGCTTAAATAGCAAGAGCTATATTAATACCAGCATTATAATTGGATGCATATTACAATTTTTTATATTACAAAAGGGAATTATAATTCTGACATTTTACCACTATAAAATCAGCATGAATAGATGAGACTTATTTGAAGCAATTATAACTTTTCCTGCTGAAACTCTGCAGAGCATTTAAACCGCAAATAGATACATTTTGCATGCTTTAAATTTCGTAGCACATGTAAACTTGTTCAAACTTTTTAATTTAATTTAAAACTGATTGTGCAATAATAATTTCATTTAATTTATGCAATTCGGAACGTAAAATGTGCAGCCGATTTAGAATAACCAATTCGATGATTAATTAATATCCCATTTAATATGTTATTAAATAATTAATTGAGCCTTTTGCATTGACAATATTATGCATATTTGATTGGCTTGTAGCTGCTATAATTGGTTTAATTAATTTTGTAGAATCAATTTGTGTGGATGCATTAATATGGTAGATTTGTTTTAATATTTATTGAATGCTAATTGTAATATATTATTCAGTCTATTTTTAAATTTCAAATATTATTCCAAAATTATGATAATTATGTTAAAATTTTTGCAACAAGTATGATCGTTTATATGCTCCTACTTATGTACCTGGGAAGTTATTATATTCTCTGCGGCGCGATTCATATAATATACTTTTTGTTATGACAGCATAACAGCAGCCGAATGATTATTCGCCAATTTGAATATTTCAGTGATTTAATATGAAATATCATATAAAAAATTTAAAAAATATTGATTAGGCGATTTCCCAATGAAATAAATATAATTTGATACAAAAATATTTTTTTTATAAAATATTTTTTGGGGTCAATAAATTATAATAGATTAAAAAAACTACTGTTCCAATAATATTAATTATAATCCATTAATTGAGATCAATAAAGCAAGCATGTTGTTGAATTTGTTGTAAAATGAATTGAAATTGTTGCTGTAAAAACTGTTTGTTAAAATACCCTTGATCGCTAATTTGCAAAACAAACTTTCCAAAGTTACAAAAACATGTCGGGTGAAGTTTGTAAGTTAGTTATTTATTTGAAAACGAAAACATTCTTATTCAAACAAAACCCCAACGTCTGTTTTATATGTGGACTTTTTTTCAATTTTCCATACAACTTTCTCTTAAGATTTTTATGAGAATTATTTACTTAAACGTAAGCTAGCTTAGATATTTGCTTTGTTATAAGATGTTTCACATTTAGTCTATTAACAAATTTGTGGATGTGGACTGGTCATCGCCTGTTAATGATATTCGTTAATCTTAAAGATAACATTTAATTTGGTTTTAATAGTTTGGCATGTTTTGGGCCACAGTCTATAATATTTTTAAAAAAATCATTAAATATATTTGAAATTTTAAAAATTACTAAAATCAACTTATTAATTGTTCATACAAAAATAAATAAATTTCAAAATGTTTGCAAAAAGTCAAAAATATTATTTATAAAATGAATAACCATTTCAAAAATACAATTGAAAACATTTAGCTAATGTTGAAAAATCTCGATAAATATTGTATCACAAAAAATAGTGCAATATTACAAAATATTTATGAAATATCGAAGTATCACAAACATTTACAAAATGCTAAGAAGTAATAAAAGTTGTATCAATTTTTGAATATTGATTGAATTGATGTTTGGAGGTTACACGAAAATTGCTAAAAATTGCATAACGATATTTATATTAGTAGAGGTATTGTACGTTCCAAAATATGGTAAGATAGGCTGTCACATTGTTGATCAAAACAATGTTTGCAAATGGCATATGGAAAAGCACTTGAGACCATCCTTACAGCAAAAACTTCTTACAAGTTTATGACACTATTTTCAGTAAAGTCGATGAAACCTAGTGGAATTTTTAATGGTTTGAAGTACCATTAGAACACCGCATTACAGAGTACTCATCTTCATTTCTGTGGATTTATTGTGTTTCTTACGCATGTCTGTATTATTTGATGGAAACATTGGTATAAGTGACGTGTAGCTTCATAAGTAGGTGGCAGTCTTTATTTGATCGTTGCTTGTGTGAACGTGGAGTGGCGCAGATCGTTCAAAGCGACGTTAGTGAATTTGCCATTATACAAGTTCGCGTAAACACGCGCAACAGCCTCAGATAATTTTTCATGGTTGCTGAGTCTGTTGATGAAGCATTGTTAGATGTCTTTAATTTCTTTGGAAAGTGTAAGTATGTTAGCTCAGCTATTGCCACACCAACCTTCCAGGTTTTAGAAAAACTATGTTTTTGTATGACTGGCCAAGCTCTACCATAAGCAGAAGGAAGTCTATATGCTCTCTAATTATTGTAATTTATTAAACAAATGTGCTTTTTGGTCTTGGAAATGGCGGTGTTTACAATAAGCACGTTAGCTTCTTCTTGGACTTGATTGACTTCAAAGCCACTACTTGTGAAGCTATTTTTCAGAAGTTTAATGAGACAACTTTTATATTTCTCATTATCCAAAAGCTCTTTATGAAATACTAGTTGTTTTTTTTGTTGTGATTTACGACCTTTCTGTTTGACCGAGTTATTACTAGACGCAGAATTAAGTTAATTTGGTTATATCGTAACTGTATCAATAGAATTCACGGTTTAATAATAATAGGTAAAAAACTAAAAATGTCCTAAAATTTCGAGGCTCTACTGTCCAAAAGATATAAAAGATAATAATGTTTTGTATTCAATATTTAATGTCAGAATATGGATATGGATGACAATTCTTTTTCTTCTTCTCAGCCTTCATTTGTCCACTTTTGGACGTAGGCCTCCTTCATAATTTTCTTAATTCATAATATCATCTAGCCACCTCTTCTGTGGTCTCCCGATATTGCGTTTGGTTCCCCTTGACCTCCACATGAGTATTGTTTTGATGACACATAGATGTTGAAATAAGATAAGTTGAACAAAATACTTTTCTTTTTATATTTGTGGAGTTTTAATTTTATTAATTTTCAGAATAAATATTTTGTATGTTTTTTGATATCCAAAAAGGAGGTTTGCCATTTTTAAATAAACACAAATCATCTTTAGAGTTTCTTATACTATTACTAAGAAAAGTACTACAGTTTTTCATGACTAGTGGAAATTATTGTGGTCCAAAAACACATTTAGTTTAATTTAAACTAAAAATAAAATAAAAATTCACAAATTCTTTTAGGATTTTTACAGAAATCATAAAACTTAAGATACATACTGAATCTGATTCAAAATTACTGTTGCTTTTTATTTCATACATTCAATTTTATAAGGTCTGTATTCTTTGTTCTGTATCATTTACAAGGAGTCCAGAACTGCCGATGAATGATCGAAATATATTTATCTGTGTCCATTGTCCACAATTGTTGCTTTTGATATTGCGAGACAAAAATGGCAGAATATGTGCTTTTCGTTTACTTTATTAAATTATTGACACGTTTAAATTGACCACTCACTCACATTTTCACTGAAAACATATTCAACACATCTTCTACATACAAAATTTGCAGCATATTATAAGATTTGTTCTACTTGCGAAAGTGCTAGATATCTCCTTTTTACAAAGTCAGAAATAGGTTAGGCTAGGTTAGGTTGGGTTGGGTTCGATTAGGTTATGTTACTCGCGCAAGTGCTAGATAACTCCTTTTTAGAAAGTCAGAAATATGTTTATTTAGATTAGGTTAGGTTACTCCCGCAAGTGCTAGATTTTTACAAAGTCAGAAATAGGTTTTTTTTTCCTTTAAAAGTGCTCAATACAAATCATTTGAAAGATTCACTAATGTCAGTTTGTAGGTGGCATGGTTCAAGTAATTTATTTTATTACTAAAAGAACGTTAAAAATTTGCAATTAACCTTATTTTAGTGATTCATTGGGATCATATTTTGTGTTAATTTGTACAATGCACATCTTAGCTTATTTCCTATTCTATTTTTTACACAGTCCGCGTAACATATTTTTTATAAATTTTAAAACAACCTGGTTTATTTTCAAATGGACGATGGTTGAAAAGCCTCCGAATTAAAAGAGAATATATTAAAAATATGAATACACTATAGTGGTCAAAGCAATTCTTTTTAAACTACATGTGTAATAAAAATATGTATAATGCTAAATAGAAATAGAAAATAGTAGGTATAGTTCTTTATAACATTTTGGTGCCAAACACCAAAGAGACCGTCTACGTAGATAGGGGTTTAAGGTTTGATTCCCGGATAAAGCCTAATCGTCACTGGTAGTTACATATATTAACGATATGTTATTAAACAAAAACATTTTGGTGGCTGCGCCGGGCACATTTATTTATACTAAAATGTCTATTTCACAAAAAACAATATTGAAAGAAGAACGCGTAAACATGTACAAAAATACATAAATACGGATAACATTCCTATCACAAATTCATCCATAAAATTGTAAATTGGGCGCAGTAAACGTAAATAATATACTACAAACTAACAATGTCCAACGATTTAGTATCGAGCTGCTAGAGTTGCTTTTGTTATTGAATGAAAACATTTATAAATTTATTTCTGTTATTATTTTATAGAAATAAATTTACAAATGTTTTCAGTCAATAATAAAAATTAAAGTAATTATTACTTATTTTAACGTAGTAATTATTTTAACTTTTAATTATTATATTATTAGAAAATTACTTTTTGACCTTCTGAACTATAATATGAGTATATAATCCAAAAACTTACTGCCGTCTGTTCAACAAAGCTAGAGCTTCTGTCGATACGAGAAAAATTTCGACCTTGTCTCGAAAACGAGATTGAGACGAGATTTTTTTTAAGGTCGAGATCGACATCAAGATGAGATTAAAACAAAATCTCATCGAGATCAAAACAATATCTCCACGAGATATTTAAATATTTAAATAAATGTATAAATTAAATTATTATTTCAACAAAAGTTTATTTAATAAATTATTATTATTATTTATCTTTTACATCTCTTTTATACCCTTTCGAGTGTAGAGATGGTCGGACACACCGAGCCGCAGAAATTTAATAAATATGTTATATTAAATATTTTGTGTAAAATTTAAAATATTTTTTAAATTGATAATCTCGACGAGACGAGATCAAGATTTGTTTAATCTTGTCTCGTCTCGTCTCAACAGAATCTCTAAACAAAGCTGCAACTATAATTGATTTCATTTTCATTGACAATTAAAAGAAATATTCATTCTGAAAATTATAAAATTAAAACTCCACAAATATAATAAGAAAAGTATTTGATTCTACTTATTTTATATTATAATTTATATCCATATTCGGACTTGATGTCCGAATATGGTGAAATATTGAATTTAATTTAAAAAAATATAATTTTTTAATAAATATTACAAAAAGCTTTAATTAATACTTGTCGGTTAAAATGTCTCGTACAATTATCACACTTTAAGTGCTTTAAAGTGTAAAATATAACTTACCGCAGCCGAATTTAAATAACTTTTACGTCAGTATTATACCATAAATAAAACATTATAAAAAAAACAGTTTTTTTTATATGTAGATCTTCTGAAATAATTATATTCAGCCTGTAAAATGTTGCCAAAATTTGAAAATACAATGTTTTTTTGCTGTTTTATTAATGATACCTCAATGAATTACCACAAAATAACTTTTGAACATTTTTTCATATTAAATTTATTGTTATAAGAATAAAATTTATAAATAGTATCAAACAATATAACAGGTTTTTTGTCTCACGTATGATTTTCAAGTTGACAGTCATTAAGTTTGTTTTTATTGACCATTTTTATTACTACATAAAGTTTAGGTAAACTCGACCCTCATCATTATAATTTATTGCACATAATAAATGACCATCCAGAGGTAGAATATATTACATGAATTTAATTAGCAATTCTGGAGCTTTCATAAATTTTGTTTAACTTTCTGAATTATTAAGCGGTTGAGTAACATCCGCAAATTTTCTTTGCTCAATGTTTACATATTGCTCGCGTTGGCGGCTGTATTCGAATTAATTGAAGTTTGCAAATAGAATCCGTGGTTTCATTTGAAAACAAATTAACATAGCTTAATTATCTTACCGCATCTTTTTAATTCAACTCAAAATATAATATTGGACGGAATGTGAACATTGCGGAATATATTTTAAAGATAATTAAGTAAATTATTTTAGCATAATCACTTAGAACGATATTTTCTCTGGAATTAAAATTCAACATTTTATATTATAATATTTTTCAAACCGACATTTATTACGAACGTAGTGGAATTATTGCAATGTTGAGATTATTTAGACTTTTAAGGTGAATATAATTTTACAGGCTCTTAATAAGATTGATTTTTACTCAATAATAATCTTATTTTAGTCGTATTCAGCTTCATACGTCAAATTAATATAATTTCTACTTTCAATTTGAGGAGAGCAAAAATCATTATTTGGATATAAATACCACTCAATGATATTTTTATATAGATTTATATTGTTAACACTGCAGGAAATTTGGAATAAATGTTAAAACTGAAATTTTCAGTTACATGCTATAAAAATATTTTACGATTGAATGATAATCAAAAATAAAAATAATTAAAATACGTATAATTTTAATTATGTTTTACAGTTAAATGCAATAGCCAATAATATTCTTTATGGGATGATCAGACTAAACTAACATAAGTATTACTAAATAATTTAATTAACTGTAATAATTTTTCTACAACAACAATATTTTTGTCAAATACAACATATCGATACTCAGCCTCTTAATTTTTTTTTTTGCTTATTACTTTGTTTATAATTATATTTATCATTGCGTTTTGTATATTTGCGTTAATTTTTAATTAATTTTGATTCAATATTTTTGATTTATTTTTTAAAATATTCTTTTTATTATTGATTTTTTGTTTATTTTGGTTTGTTTTTTTAAATATTTATCAATTAGTTTTGTATATATGCCTTAATTTTTAAATAATTTTAATTCAATATTATTGATTTATTCTTTTAAATATTCTGTTTTTTATTGATTTTTTGTTTATTTCAGATTGTTTTTTTCAATATTTACTTTTATGTTATCTTTTTGTTTATTTTTTATTTACTAAATGTTTAATTTTGTTTTATTATTTATTAATTATTTTATAATTTTGATTTTGGTTTATTTTTTTAAATTATTACTAAAAAATAAAGTTTAAATGGCGCTGTAATAAATATGAACTAAATATGTTAGGCCTTATATCTTTTAAGCATCTTCACAAACATAGTCTTATCAAAATTATTGTTTGGAAAAAATGCTGTTTTATCACTCTTTAAATATTATTTATTCTCGTCAAAAATTTTAATAAGTATAATTATTAACTTTATTATATAAAATCCATGATTTTTTTAAACTGCGGTTGAATACGACAAATTTAATTAAACCGTAAAAAATATAATTTTAATTTAATTAAATGCTGTAATACATAGAAGGCGAATTTAAATTAAATTCAGCCTCTGTATCCTCAAAATATTTATATAGAGGCCGTCAAAGAGGAAATACCCAACTAACAATTCATAAGGAAGATGGCCTCTTCCTCTCTCTCTTTTGCTGCTTTGCGGCATGTTTATAGTAAATCTTGCGAAACTTTAAAGTAATATTCTGAATATTTCACAGCCTACGACGTGATGCAGTTTGGAAATATTTTATATTTCATAACTATCTTCGCATTTCACGCATTTTCACGTTAAATTGAAATAGTTGATGAAACACTATTTATTTTAAATAACAAAAACATTTTCTCTGCTTTTAAGTTTAATATATTTTCCAATCAAAAGATAATTCATTAAAGCATAATATTTATACTTAATTAAGAATAAAAAGTATGCGCTATTAAGTATAACAATTATGCTTGAAAGAAATAAATTAAATAACTATTATTAATATTAATTTATATTTGTTTGGTTTGCACAAGACATAAATATAAACTTTTTTGATAGTAAAATGGAAAATAAAACATGTTTGTTAGAATATTAGTACTCTCTATACATAAAATGTTTATATAATAAATTTATGTTCTTTGTTGAGTTGTAAATATGTCTTTTTAAATACGCGGTATCAAATATGCAAGAATTATATAGAAATTACAACTAGATTAAAAATAATAAGCCGGTATAATAAAAAAAATAACCTTAATAAATAATTGAAATTGAAATATTTTTGTTTCCGTTATTAATTTAAGATATCAGATATATAACATCGCTTAATTTTACAAAATGGGCTTTGCTTTCAATATTTTGCTTATTGTTGTATGTCTTGCTTATAATGTATTTCAACAAAATTATTCTAATTGATTAAATAAAAAAACTTATAATATTTTGAAGTTAAATAAACATAATTGGATGATTTCTTATATTGTTTTGATAAGTTTTGACAATGAGTTCTGTGTTTTTCCTTATTTGCATTTAATTAAAGCAGACTAAAATAGTAAACACGATTATTTCATAAAACATATTAAATTCATATTAAACTATAACATAAATATTTTTTTGTAGTAATATGTTATTATAAATTACAATTGTGCATAGATTTACATTTATTTTGTATTGATTATGCAATCAATGTCTAATTTGATTGATTTGTTTGAGGTTTGTGAAATATATTCATATTAATAATAAAATTCTGATAAATTGGTGATTTTCACAGTATAATATTTTATTATAATAAAATGCAAAAATAAAAATTAAATAAACTTACATATTCCTGTATTAAATGCCATTGTCAAAGCTAATAAATTTAATAATAAACAATTTAAATTGTAAACATTTTTTGTTTTGATGAACTTTTTCATAATTGAAAATAACCATAAATTAACAACAAACAATATATTAAAGATATGACTTATTTGTGATAATAAAAACCAATGTATTAGAAGCATTTGATTTTTAAAATTTAAACCGGTAAAGAATGAGTAAATTAATCTAACCAAGCTTGCAGATATTTTTTTAAAATCGAAAATGATTTAAGCTTATGGAATACAAATTTTAGAAAAATATATTAAATATTATGAATAATAAAATATTGTAATTAAATTTGTGATTATTTTAACATTAATACAACCAACGAATTTATTTATGTAAGTCAAATATATACACACAACATTAAGTTTTCACTGAGAGAAATATTTACTTTGAAAGTTTTCCAAGCAGATCCTTATAGTTTTACAAATATTTGCCTGTGATTCCACATTAATTATAATTATAAAGTAGTTTGCTATCAACAAGATTTTAGTTCATTATTTATTGCAAATATTATCATTGATATTGTTTTTGTGTGCTATTTCTTGATTATTTAATATATTTTTTGTTAAAATTGTTTACGTTGTAAAGTAAACTTCTTTAAACAAATTTTATAAAAGTGATTATAACTAAAATAATTTATCGGCTGCATTATGGCAATAGAATAAATAGAAATTAATGTTTGTTTAAATTAAATAATATATTAATTAAAGCGAAATATTTTGAATAAAAAAAACATTTCAAAAGTGTGATGTGTATGATTATTTATGCAAAGTGTTCTAAAATAAACAAAATACTTATGAAATCCTCATAAACCAATGCTTTAAAACATTAGAAAAATTTTGAAAGATGGCAAAAATGTAAATAAATATTTTTAAATTGGCTATAAAATATTGAAAATATAAACGTTGACAAAATCTTGAATTATTAAAAATTATCTGTAAAATATGAATTAAAGTTTTTAAATGCCAGAAAATATTCCGAAAAGATTTTTTTTTAATCTTTATAAAATATTATCAAATGACGAATAATGTGGAATAGATCCAAAAAATATTAATGAAATGTTTGTTTAATGTTGAAAAAATATATAGAAATTGAAGTAATGTTATAAATTGTTAATAAGTGATGCCAACATATAGTAAAATTTACAAATTGAAAAGTTAAAAATGCGATGACTATATAATAAACATTATAAAATGTCCACAAATGTTAAAAGACATTTAGAATATGTTTATTCATAAATGGTATGAAAAATGTTGAAATATCCATATATATAGATATACAAACTGCTGCAAAATTTTGTGAATTATTGTAAAATTTTCTATTTGTGTATACATTTCAATCTGTAATTTGCAACCACAACAGTTTGCAAATACAACATATATGCAAAATAAGTAAAGTTTTTTCGGTTTTAGAACGTCCGTCGACGTTGTCCGATGCCCAACTTCCATAAGTTTCTGTCGTTCCATTGGTCCGATCTCAGGTCTCTCGAGCTCATCGCCTTGGTAATTGCCTCTTTCCA
>JARJEC010107341.1:0-10586 GCA_030264575.1 Tachinus sp. AB-2021
GTCTAATTCTCCTATCAATCTCCATTTCTTGATTTTGTTTGCCCGGTGTTATAGCTTGGCCAAGGTATATGTATGTTTCTGTCTTTTTTATTATGCTCATGAATATGTATTGTTTCGTCTACATCTGGTATATTTGTAATAAAATGGGTCTTTGTGTAGTTCATGTGTAGTCCTACTTTTGCAGAATCATCCTGTAGTTCTTCCAACATATCAATCATTTCCTGTATGTCTTTTGCAAAGACTGTAATATCATCGGCAAATCTTAGATTGTGCAAGCGTTCACCATGTATGTTCAATCCTTTGTTTTTAGAAATGTAGTTTTTTAAAAATATCATCGAGTACCAAAGTGAACAGTTTCGGAGATATTATGTCCCCTTGCCGAACTTCTCTTTTAGCATTTATTTTGTTAGTCATGAAGTCATATCGACATTGTCGAAGTCTCATAGATGTATTCAATGAAGTTTACATAACGTTGATCTACTCTAGCATTTCTCAATGATTTTATTATTGTCCAGGTTTCTATGGTGTCGAAAGCTTTTCGGAAATCGACAAAAGCCATCCATAGGTTTATGTTGTATTCTGTACAACATATTGCCGACTTGAGAAAGTTGAGAAAATAGAAAGAACCTAACTATACCTTAAACTATTTTGTGCCTTATTTATCGTGATTGCGCATCAAGTTTAGTTTTTCATTAAAAAGTATCAGTATCAAATACAAAGTAACGGGTACTCTATATAATAGTATTGATTTAAATTTGATACCTATTTAAAAGTATTCAATATTGAACACTAATAAAATGACGTTTGTCAAATTTTATTGAACATTGACATTAAAAGTAATCAAATCATTACTACTCCCTGAGTAGTTAGATAAATTACTAAAAAAATTTTGACAGTTGTATTATTTTTTTATGGCGCAGATATGACCATCTAATGTCGTATCCCATAGACGTCATTTTAGATATATCTAGTTTAACATTCCACATTATTTTACAAAAATTACTAAAATTTTAAGCTATGCTCACTTTATTTTACTGCAAATAAACGTGATTAAATCATTTTGTTAACTACGTAATATGGCGACTATTATACGTAAAGAAAGCTCGACGTTCTTGAGATAAAAACAGTTAGAATGACACAAATACGTATTTGCTGCGACAGTTGTAGCTAGTGTCTTAATTTAACTTATTAATCCATTATTCTTACTAAACTCGGCGGTAAGTTCAATTAGCGTTTGCTATTAAAATTTCCTGATTGCAAACTCTTTTCAGTGCAAAAATATATATATATAAATTTTCATTGCTATAATAATAATATACACAATACAATTAGAAAAAATCTAATGATGCTTTTGGTGCTTGTTATTGTTGTTTGGTAAATTAGCTAAACTAAACAACCCTAACGGCGATTATAAAAATATGTTACCCCATCGGATCGTAACGCAAATTATAAATCGCTTTGAAAAATATCTGAATTTTAAACAGATTAAAAAATTTATTACCCCGTTTTACGACTATAAATGTTTCAATATTGAATGTATCCGCACGGAAAGGCGTTGCTCGAAATCGTAGTCCTTGAAACTTTGGACATGTTGTAGGCACTGTTTTCCTTCCAGTTTCGTCTGAAACGAACAAAATGCAATTGACCAAAATGTCTTATTTTTATGCTATTACCTCTGGATTTCTTATAAGCAGCTGCCCCAATTCGTATAGGGCGAAAGCAGAGATGTGGTGGTCGTCTTCTTTGCGCGAGGCCGTCTCGCGACTCTTCAAACAAGCTCTGAAACACTGAATTCCCATATCGTAATTTTTTAAAATGCAATGAGAACTTCCAGCTATTAGATGCGATAAACCAACGAACGGTTCGTGAATTTCTTCTTTCGATATCTGTTCGCAGTCTGCAATTAAAATTTTTATTTCTGCATGAACTTGAATATAAATGTTTAACGAAATGTTAAAAAATATAATTGAAAGCATGTTATGTTTATCATTTGTTTACTCTTTATTTATTTTGTATAATTTTTGTTTAATCAATTTATTTGATTTTTGTTTAATTCATTTTTACTTTTCTTCCCTAAAGGAAAAGTATAGAGGTCCCACCACAAAATTGAGATTTCAACTAAAACAAAATCCATTGTGGTCCTTTAAGTGGATTCTGTATGTATATATGTATGTATGTATGTATGTATGTATGTATGTATGTATGTATGTATGTATGTATGTATTTATGTATGTATATATGTATGTATGTATGTATGTGTCACGCATAACTCAAAAAGTTTAGAAGCTAGGCGCGTTAAATTTTCAAAATATCTTGCAAACCATCATTAGTTGTGCCATCCTGGAAGATGGTTAAGATAGGTTAAGTTGGTGAGACGATAAGTATAATTTTTTTCAAAAAATTGCAATTAAATTCATATTTAATGCAAAACGGAACAAAGAATTATTTATTATTTATTATTTAGGATTAATTTGTTTTAAAGAATGCAATAGATTCAATTGAGGATATAAGTTTTTATGCTTATTATAAAATACATGTTGAAATTGTGCAAATATTAATTGAATAATGTTGATGACATATATTAAGTTGGCAACAATTTGTTTACAGTCATATTTGACATATAAATTAATGTCAACAAATCCATATGTTTTTGAAGTATAATTGTTACTGAATGATTGCTATCTTGATTATGTTTTATTAAAAATTGCAAAATATACGCTTTGTATAGATCGTGCAAGGAAAAGTTTTAGTACGCCATGCGTCCTCTAGTTTGAAATTATTTTAGGTTTAATATTCGCTTTATCATTTTTGCTTCTTTTGTTTATATTTTGTTTTGTTTTTTATTTGTTTTTTATTTTGTTTTTAATTAGTTAGTTTTTCATTACTTTTTTGTTTGTTTTATTTATTTTACATTTATTTTTGGTTGTTTTGCGCGTATTTTGTGTTTTGATTTGATATTTATTGTTATTTTTATCTACTTTTAGTAAATTTTACTTTTTACTTATTTTTATTTATTCAGTGTTTGTTTTGTAGGTTTCACTTTTAAAAATGTCCAAATATTTTGAAAAAAATTGCAAGATATTTTAAAAAATTAAAAAGACCTAGAGAAATATCAATGAATAATTTCAAAAGAAATATGGTTATGTGTCTTTCGTGAAAACAACATAAGATATTAGATTGATTAACTGTCTAGAATAACAATAGAATTTACAGGTAACCAGTTTAGCCAGAGAATAAAAAAATAAATAAAAAATTTAAAATTCTTCTTCTTTCATCTCTTGTTTTAATGGAATGGCAATGCGAAAATTGCCAGGTGAACTGAGTGCAGTATGAGAATGCAGTATAAAGAGTAACAATTTTATCTGCATTTGATTCAGATAAAATTGTTACTCTTTAATGTTTACTCTTTAATGTTGCTGCAAGCAGCAACATTAAATAGAATAATTGATTTAAATATATTACCAAATGTTTGCAAAAAAAGTTTTAAAATGATGCATATTTACAAATAAAAGAATTCTAAACAACAATTTGTCAACAAAAAATTGTATAGGGTAGTACAGAGCTCGTGCATTTTAAGTTAGACTGTAGGTGGGAATGTCTTTTCAGCATGAGAGACTGAGACAGAGCATCGGTATACTCCTGAAACTATTTCCCTCACAACATTTCAACCAATTATATTAATGCATATTATAAAAATCTCCTAGCAACGGACGAATATTAGCGAGTATTTGATGCACCATAAAAATGCCCGGGTTGCACATGTGCATAAAGTGAATATTTTTTGACACTTTAAAAAGGAGTTCTTTCGCTTTGGTCAATTAAGCTCAAATCAAATTGATAAAAAATTGCTAAATTAACGCGTTTTAAAATTTATTATTTATTTTATGTTTGAAATGTCATAGATACAATAATATTACAATTTCAATTTTTTAGGTAATTATTTTTTTGGTTTTCATTATTCCTAAAATTTTCTTTGGGAAATAGTCCCTCTTATATGCATGCCATCGTTGGACATTTTAATTACATTAGTAATTGTACATTTCCATCACAAGTTTCATTATTGGAGTATGTTCCCCCAATAAAATAATTGCAATATCGAGGTGTCAGAGCTCAGGATGCAATGCATAAGCTGTAATAATTAAGATACCAGAAATATCAAAAAAGATCTCGAAATATTAATAAAATGTCAAATGATGTTTAAATATCAAAATATGTCAAAAATAATACGGAGGATCATGAAAACTGCAAAATAGCCTAACATTATTTTGAATTTTTAAAAAATATCAAAATTGTTATGAAATGATCAAGAGAATTTCAAAAATGTAGAGAATTATTAAAGAAAATTAAAAAAAACTTTAAACAATGTTTCAAAAAATATAATAAAAAGGTCTTGCAATGTACCACAATGTTTGAGATAAATAGCAAAAAATGTTTTGAAATATCTATAAATGTCATAAAGTTGTTATGAAAATGTTTGCAAAAAATTAGACTTGTTGTAAAATATGAAAGGTGGTATACAAAATGCTAGAAACTATCAAAAAACATCTTAAAATGTTTGTAAAATATCAAACATTGTTTGAAAAACATCTGAATATTAAAAAAAATCTTTTTGATTGCTTTTTTTTCTCGCGCTTAATTTGCTTTTGTTTTGTTTTGTTTTATTTTTGAAAAAAAAAACATTTCTTTTTGTTTCATTTGTTTTTTCTTGTCCCGACAGTTTTGTCGTTTTTGTTTATTTTGTTACTTTTTTAAATTTATTTTTGTTTATTGCATTATTTTATTTTTGTTTATTTTGAGTTTATTTAATTTAAATTGTTTATTATTCAACAAACTTTAATTTTATATGGTTTATAAATATATTTTTTATTGGTTTTATTAATTTTTATATATTTTTTGTTTAATTTGTTATTTTCATTTATAATGAAGAATATATTTCAATTGTTTTAATTATTTTTATTTGGTTAGTTTTTAAAATTTTTCGTTTACTTTGTTTATTTTTCTATTATCTCGTTTATTTTTTTTAAATTTTGTTTTATTATTATTAGATATTTCTCTTGCATTGTTTTGTTAGTTTTTTTATTACTTTAAGTTTTTTCATCTATTTTTAAATTTCATTTTTATTTTTGTATTCATTGTTTATTTTACATTTATTTTTTATTTATTACGTTATTTTATTTTATTAAACAATATTTAATTTCATTTGTATTTGTTTGTTTTGTTAACTTTTTATAGTTTTTTTTTAATATTATTTTTATTTATTTTTATCAAATTCGTTTTCAACTGTTGTGTTTGTTTGTTTTGTATTTTTTATTCATTCTTAGTATTTACCAATTAAATTTCTTTTATGTTATTAATTTGCTTATTTTATATAAGTTGTACTTGCATTTTTCGTTTATTTTGTTTAATTTTAGTTTTTTTTATTCGTTTTATCAATTTTTGAAACATATTTTGATTTTATTTGTCATTGTTATTTTTATCTATTTATATTTTTTGTTTATTTTTTAGTTGTTGTGTTGTTTCTTTGAGTTTATTTTTCATTTATTTTGTTATTTTGCCATAATTTTTATTACGGTTTATTTATTTATTTGTTTTATTCTTTTTGTTTATTTTTTACTTATTCTTTGCGATTTGATTTTACTTTATATTTTTTGTTTCAATTTTAATTTATTATATATTTATTTTTGTTAATTTTTAGTTTATTTTGATATTATTATTATTGATTTTTTTTATTAATTTGCGTTTTCATCATTTTGATTATTTAAAAACATATTTGTTTATTTTGTTATTGTTGCTTATTTTTTACTTTTAGTTTATTATTTCAATTAATTTTTTGTTTGTCTTATTTCTTATTTTTTTGATACGGAGTTTTTGTTTATTTTATTTATTATTTGTTAATTTTTCTTTTATATAATTTAATCATTTATTTTTTAGATTATATTTTTATTTTCTTTATTTTTTTTACTTTTTACTTCTTTTGCCTATTTATTTCATTTATTTAATTTGATTAATAAATTTAATAAGTTTTTTTGTTAGACGTCTAAGTTAAATTAAAAAACATATATTTAAAAAAAAAATTTACAGAAATTTCTCGTTCACATTTAATTATTATTAATTATGGTACAACCAACTTAGCGTGGCCTATAGAAGGCGTTTTTGCGCAACGATAGAAAAGTATACATAACACAAGAGAGATACTGAATATGCTCAGAGACAATCCAGCACTGGTATTGTCACTGAGCATACTCTAGACCTCTTTCGTGTTATGCTTCCTTTTCTATCGTTACGCAAAAACGCTTTCCATAGGCCACTCAAAGTTGGTAATACTGTAAAATATTTTAAATACTGACCGTTTATGATCAATTCCACGTTATCAAAATTACAACTAGGCAAAGAATTCCATAGATACAGCAACTCATAAGACAACAACCTCCAGAATTCTTTAGTAGCATCCAACAAATCCTTCCCGTTTTTCGGACAAATTTTGAATCTCCTTGCCATAAATTCGTCCAACTGAGAACCAGTCGGACAAGTTGAAAATATCGCAGCAAATTCATCGATGTTGTTAATTTTTTCCAAGGTGCCATTCGAACCCGCCGAGACTGTGCATAGGTAAGTGTAAAAAGAACGCGACCAACGGCTTTGCTGTTTGAGGTATAAAAATGTTATTAGGGCATTATCAAAATCCAACTCGATCAGGTAGCACCATCCGACTTCATGGCGTGATAATATTTTGATTTCGCGTTGATTTGAATTTGCCACAGACGCATTGAACGATATAATCGCTGCCGGAATATCAGACTGAAAAATATTTGCGTTAATAAATTTGCATTTTTCTTAAATGATAAAATTAATACCTTCAATCTATCCACGCGTCCTTTAAAGAATAAAAAAATACAAGAATTTGAATACTCCTTCATGGCGTCGTCAATCAGCTTGCTAGCAATTTGGACGCCTGCTTGCACATTATTGCCATCTAAAGCAAAAAAGGGACGGACTATGGTGTGATACCATAACAGGGCAAGGCTGAAAATAATAAATTAATTTTGGGATTATTAAGATTTGGCTACAATTACGTTGCTAGTGGTGCTCTCATATCCGTGCCATTCCTGGCCTGCATTAGATTAGCAAGTCCACCTTTTCTGTTACCTTGGAAGCCGAGGAAGTTGGTGAGTTTGAGAATTGATGGCGGAAGAAGCGACATGCCAAGCTGAAGGAGACCATAGCCAAAGCTGACACCGCACATCAATCTCGTAATAGTCTCCTTGTCAATCTCGATCGGCTTCCTGCGCAACGAATAATTAGTTAGTTAGTTGTCAATTGTTTAGATGGTTTGGCCCTTATAATTCGCACAACTTACACTCCCTCCGCGCTGAACGGATTTAGACTTGCGATGTAGGAAAGCGAGCCGTTGAACGGCGAGAATCTCGAGAACCCACGCTGGAATTGTTCCAGCGAGCTGTTTACCGATTGGGATTTTTTCAGGACGGAATTTTGGTTGGTAGTGGACGGGGCCGGATCGTTGCCGGGAGGGAAATGCATGGTGCTGGATTTAGGGATGTACCCATTTCTGGTAATGATCTGTTGCGGCTGCTTATTATCCTCAGGTGTGACCGGCCTGCTGCTCTGTTCACCATTTAATAACTCATTTTTATCAAATATTTCCATTTCCGAAGATATATCAATGACTGGGGATTTCGGCGTTTCTGCTTCTTCGGCTACATCTATTGTACTGCTGACCAAATCGGTAGACTGTGCAGCTTCTGCTAAAACAATAATAAGTTTAAATAATCAATAATCAATAAAAAAATATTGTTTAAACCGGTACTTAATAGATTTATTTACATCGAGTACCTCGACTATTTTTTACATAAAAGTTAAAAGTTGTACTATTCAAACTAAATCCGTAATTTTCTCTTATTTTAAAAATATATAAAATTTTAGACGTTTATTTATATTTTATACTTTTCAAGAAAGTTCGAATTTTGTCTATAAACCTCTTAAACTACATGTATATGTATGTTAAGATATACTTGAATTCTAAAATTTAAAACTGCCAACAATTGTAAAAAAAATAAGTACTGCCAACTGTAATAGTCATTTGTAAAACGGAAACATTCCAGATATTAATGAAAGCACAATATTGCACACCCCCGACCTCGTACTCGTTTAGCGGGAGTTTTTAAAATAAGATTGTTGAAGTAGTTTTTAATTTTAGTTTTATTCTTGTGTGATTCCTTGTCACTTTTTTTAAAGGTTGTTTACCGTTGCAAAATTGGCTTAGATTTTTTTTTCTGTTTTCCAGAAAATAAAAGTTTTGATCCAATGAATGTTTCTATTCTTTTTTTATTTTTGAATTTGTCTGCCTTATTATAGATTTTTGGGTACTCTTTTCTTTAAACCATTACTTTCAGGCTGCCAGGTTTGATTATCAAACATGATTATTGGTTTTATTTGGAATTGTAATTTTAATTCTATCGTATACCCAATATCTACGCTTGACAAACAGATACATATTTGACTAAAGATAGCTTAATCTACTTTCTTCAATATTTGCCTTAATAAATCTTAGGCATTATCTGTACACTAGATTTGTTTTTCTTATTTTATGATTTTATATACCATTAGTTTGTCCACTCGTCTTGCGTCATTCAACTTTTAAATAAACTAACCTTTTAAGCAGTCTGATACCATTAGTAGTTTTGTTTTACCATATTTTTTGTTATACTTTGTCTGTAAATATCAAGATTAGAATAGTGTTATTTCAAATCATTATTTTGCTTGGTTAGCCAACAATTTAACTTATACGTTTAGCAAAACAAGCAACTCATTATTAAAGAATTTTATGCTACATTAATAGGTTGGTTAAGTTGCTGTAGTTTACTAAAGACAGAAATGCGCCACATGTTAATTAGTGGGTAGTGTTAAGGGCGTTTTTTATGGTTTCATAACTAAAAAGGAGTAAAAGTTTCTTTAAAGTACATTTTAGAAAAAAAACTTTTTTTATTAATTCATTTTACATTTTTATTTTGCGTTGTCTGTAATATCAAGAAAAGCAAAATTATTAATTAATTAGTTTTGTATACAAATTTCTATACGGGGGCAAGTGCTTAATAACATTTTGAAAAAAAAAGTTGTAAAATAGATGTTTATTTTAACAAATAACCAAACAATAACAAATATTGACAACTACAAATTGAGTTCTGCAAAGTAGCGTCAATGTGGATGTATAGTAGACTTGCTCTTGGTGTCTTCTTTTTTACCGGAAAAGTAGCAATTAGTCAAATTTTTTTCTACGTCCCAACCAGCGACCGCAAATACAATTTCAAATTTTAATAAGTAACGTGACATTGAACTGCCTTAATGTCTGTATATTAAAGCTGTTAATTGTCACGTTACTAATTAAACTTGACCATGCATACATAATATATGCTAAAAACCACACTTCATCAATTCAATACCTGCTGTTGGTAGATTCGTTTTGTTTAGTTATGAACAGACGTGATATTATCTATACTTTGCTCACTATACTACATCCACCGTACTTCATATATCAAACGTTGGGGAAAAGAAATTCTTATCTTATGTTTGATCAAATTTGATAAAACGATTTTTCATAAAATGGAACTAAATTGCGAATAAAATGGCGATTGAATTGGGAAAATGTGAAAAAACTTGCAAATTTCTAAACGCATTACCGTTATGTGTTCCAGGGTATCTATTTAATCATACTACATGCACTCATCACAACACTGACAAATTAACAATTCATCCTCAAGAAGTACCGAGATTGGTGCCCGGCGCATTCACCACTTTGTTGTGGTTTACGCCACTTTTACTATTTGGAAAGTAGCTTTGGTGATTTAACTTAGTACTTACATAAACAAGAACAGAATTTTATTCTTTGTGGCTCTGCCATTATCAACTGCCATTTTACGACTCTCTACTTTTACCTCAAGACTTCTAATTTAGGACTTTCATTTACGACTACCAATTCATGACTACTCATTTACGATTATTTTTTTATTATCCCAACTATCGACTGGTATCAATGGTATCTCTATCATTTTTTGCAAACCAAAATGCAAAGTTGCATTATGTATGTTATGAATCCATGTAAAGCGCCCTTAACAATGATATCAATAAATAAGTTTGTTTCATATTTATTATTTATAGGGTTGGAGCGTAGTAAAGGTAGTCTCTAAAATAGTAATTACATATTTGCTACTTGTTACGCGGTTTGTGTGCAACTTTTCCGTTTGTATGTAATATGCTGCATATCACTCTTGTTAGGTAATATACTTTTGCTGATTTTGCATACAGCATGCGATCAAGCGAGAACGTTTGCTACCTTTTATAAGATTTAGATAATAATAAAAGATTTTTTGTATATTATATAAGGAGTCAACAAGTCAGCAATACTTTATACACTGATATCTTGCCTTCAACATTATTTATCTAGGGTTGCTCTTTTTTTATTAACACTTAGTTGGAAATATTTTGCTCTATTTACTCCAGACAGGCCAACATTTTGGACCTTCTGGTTTTGTGCTTTTTACTTTTTACAGCAGTACACCTTCCAAGCTCTG
>JARJEC010107379.1:0-35991 GCA_030264575.1 Tachinus sp. AB-2021
AGGAAATGGCAGTGAAGAAAATAAAAAGAATGGACATAAGGGAAAAGGAAATGGCAGTGAAGAAAATAAGAAGAATGGACATAAGGGAAAAGGAAATGGCAGTGAAGAAAATAAGAAGAATGGAAATGAGGGAAAAGGAAATGGCAGTGAAGAAAATAAGAAGAATGGACATAAGGGAAAAGGAAATGGCAGTGAAGAAAATAAGAAGAATGGACATAAGGGAAAAGGAAATGGCAGTGAAGAAAATAAGAAGAATGAACAAGAATTGAAGATCTAAATACTTGTGCTTATAATATTTTGCATAGATATTTATATATATATACATTCTATCATTTAAGTAGAACCATATTATAATAGTCTTGGATTTAAATTGAACTATAAATTTGAATTAATTAAAAAAGGTATAAAACCTAACTTAGCATTATTTTATGTGTATCAATTGCATTATACGTTTTATTTATTTATTCACACATCAGTTCATCAAGTAAGCGTATTCGCTTTGAAAATGTCTCATTCTGATGTATCTTCATTAGTCAATTTATATCTACGGAAATATAAAACTATTCTTAACAAAATTCATTTGAAAAATTATAAAATATTAATACTCTACTTTAAGATATATATATTTGTAGAGTTTTATTATATTTAGAATAAATATAACTAAATTCCAGCAAATAAGAACAAATATTGATTATCTAAACGAAATTGTTTGCCAAACAACTTTGTTTGTGTTAGCTATAGAAGGTGTTCATAATACAGTTACCTAACTAGAGTATCTAATCAATATTGAAATTTGGTTGAATTTTGAAAGTCATCTGAAACGTAGACCAATTCAGATGACTTTCAAAATTCTTATATAAAAATGTTATCACAAATATTTTTAAGCACAAGTTACTCGATTTTGTTAGGAAACTTATTATACCGTTTTCTACTGACCACTATTTCGGTTTGAGCTTGCACGGAACAAGCTCGAATTGGCATTCATTCGATTCGGTTTCTTGCTCCTAGGCGTAGTAAAGAACAAGTGACATGTCTGTGATATCTGTTATTTGTGTGTAGGTTATCTATGATTGTAAACAATAAATCAGGAACTTTTAAATATCTTTGTTCATGAAGAACCAATTAAGAAACAATTAATTCATTACATTTCATCATTGTAAATGCAAGCGAAGCGAACTCGTACGCAGTTATTCATCATCTGTATATATTTCTATAACTTGTAAATCATTTTACTCATTATTTAAAATAGAATGTGATACATAGGTTTTAAATTTCATTACCTAACATATAAAAAGTATACAATATTTTATCCATTTTGATAAACAACTGTTGTCATTTTTCAACTCAAAGTAGTGACTAAAGCCGCAGTTTTCGACGAATTCATTTTTAATGTAGCGATTTTTAATGTTTTTGACACAATCATAGAATAATCTGTGATGCTATGTATAAAAATTAATTCCTTTTAAGCATTATTTTATATGTATATAAAATTTTAGTATAACTTCTCGAAAGTTAAGGCAGTCAGTAACGTATATACTGTTCTAAAAATTCTAAAGAGCAAGAATATCGCGATAATGGAATACGTCCAGCTCGATAATAGTAGGATCGACCAGTGGAAAACGCATGTCGAGAGCTTAGTTCGAGTGCTGCTTTGAACGACTATTGGAAAAGTGGAAAACGGCGTTAGAAATGTTGTAAAAACAATTATTACATACAGGGTGTTTGAGATATATACAGTAACTTTTTTATTTTAAATAGGTCGATACAAACAAAATAAGCAAATTAGGGCCGTTTGCATCATCGTGGTTTAAATCTACGTTTAACTAAATCTTTAAGTAAGCAAATAATCTATTTTTAGCACTACTATTTACTTAGTTCTTTCTTGGTCTTGGAAAATACGTTATTATGATTCATAACTTTTTTAAACAGGTTAAGCCAGAGCCAGGCCTACCAACGATATTTCTAAAATTAAGCGATGTTGCCAAGTATAATATATTTCAAACTCGGCTTTTCTAAACCACGCTTAAAATGTGTCGGTACAACGAAATGAGAATTAAAGCTACCCTTAACTGTGGTTTAATTAAACGTAGATTTAAGCCACGATGCTGCAAACGGGCCTCAGTGATTCTTATTTGCAACGGTTGGCCGTATCTAATAAATATTATCACAATCATGTCAATTTACCTATTTACTGCTTAAATATCAACAACACAATTATTTCAAACGTCAACACAATGTGCGTAAAATAATCAAACAAACTTTTTTTAAATGAACCAAAACAAAGAAAATACTAACAGTAACTCGTTTCAGTGGGCTTTTCAAGTATTCGTCTATTTGGCCACTCACCGCTACGCAGTTCATACCAAAACAATCTCGTACTTGAATAAGGAGGCTTCTCTAACTTATATTTCATTATACTATTCTTTGTTTTGGCTATTAAAATGACTCTTTAATATATTAGAACTTATGCTAAAATAAGCTTAATCTTTGAATAATTTTCATTCCTTAATGATTTTTAGTTATTTTTATTTATAATAGTCGGCACCCCTCATCAAAAATAATCCTAGAATAGGCTTCATTATTTTCATTCTTCAATGATTTTTAGTGATTGAAGTGTTGGCAGTATCTAATAAAAACACATTTATGTCAGCTATAACATATTTACTGCTTAAACCATAAATAAGCTTAAACGTCAGCACAATTATTTCAAACGTCAATATTATGCATGTACAATAATCAAACAAACTTTTTAAAATTAACCAAAACAGCGAAAATAGTATCAAAAACTCGTTTCAGAAGGCTTGGAATCACTTGTCAATTTGTGCACTTACTGTTACGCGGCTTGTGGCCACAACAGACTCGCACTTGAATACGCAGCCTTCTATAACTTGTTTTAGAATATACTATTAAATTCGTTACTTTTCTAGGTGTGTTGGGAAAATGAAAATATGACCGTATATGTAGTCTAGTAGCAACGAGAGAAACTTCGATTTGAATACTTGCAAGTAATGAATGAATGAAATGTATCTAAACTGACACTATTAAATATATGTGAAATTTTGTATATCGGTGATTAATAAGAAATATTGCTGTTTATTTTAAAAACATAAAATAACCGCAAAAATCGACCGGACAAACGAGGGACATAAAATGTCAATTTATTCTCTAAGTATATGCAGTCGACTTTATATAGTGGTTATGTTAAAATGACAATCGATATTTTTGTCAAGAATTTGAACATTTACAGATTTAAGTATGTAACTCCATATAGTCGGTTCCTCGAGCAGGATAATAACCATTATTGTTCATCAATAAATATTTCAAGTGAACCGTCTTTATTGGAGGTTACAGAAGTGAATTAGACAAGAAACAGTAATTTATATAAGATAAAAAAAGGGGTTAAAATTTGATAAATAAACTGGTTAAAAGCGGGATGAATTAACATTAATAGTGAAATTATATTATTACATTAGAACAAAAAATATTAAGGGGCTACATTACAGATATAAAAATTTTTGGGGAATTAATTTAATTGGGATGTATATAAGTCAAGCTGATCGTTTAAAAGTTGCAAATTTGTATTCTTTTTATGTTTAAAAATTTCTAAAGATTCCAAAAGTTTTTACTTTTCTTCTCATTGTGTAAAATAACTAAGTCTTATAAATTTGGATAAGTGTGATTTGAAAAAGTTTAATTGGATTTTCCGAGTTTATATGACCGTTTATTCTCTTGTTGATTAAAATTTTTACCAGTTTGTTCTATGTACACACCATTACTGTCTGTACATGCTAAGTTATAGACTCCAGATGTTTGATGTTTTTTTTAACATTATAGAGCATGTTATTTAATTTGGAATTAGATTTAAAAGCTACTTTTAATTCTTTTTTGTTATTTGTTATTTTCTCCGAGATTGGGCCAAAATACGTAATGCTTATAAATTTTTAATCTTAATCTGTCTCTGCAGGAAAAATGAATTGAAGAGCCTGCCTTGTTTTCTTTTTACTTATTATTCTGTCAATCATATGAGTAGTGAAGCCCCTATTTATCGCAATGTGTCTAATTATTTGAAACTCAATTTCTTGGTTTTCTTTACTGAGTGGAATAGATAAGACTCTGTGAATCATAGAATTATATGCAGCTAATTTATGAGATGTTGGATGGTTAGAGTCTTTGTAAATGTTGGTTTTCTAAAGCATTAAATCAAATTTTACTATTTTGTTTTAAAGTAAGATTCAGGAAGTTAAGAAGTTAATTTTGTTGTTGTTTGTCGTCAACATATCTGTACCAAAATTTGATAAGTATTTTGGCAAGATTGGAAGGAAGCATTTTTGATTCAAGATTTGTCATAAAAATGTCTGATAAAAATGGATTAAATGGAGATCCCATGGGAAGACAAACTGTTGTTCATTATAATTTAGAATTAAATTTAAAATTATTTTATTTTGTGCATATTTGAAAATCTTTTTCTAATTCAGTCCTTGTACAAATATTGGTTTGGGATTTATTGAAGATATTTTGAATTATTGCAATGCATTCGTCTGGAGGGATATTTGAGAACATAAAAGCTAGAATCAAAAATAATTTCAATATCTGAAGTCCTAATGTGGTGGAATTGTATAATTCTGCAAATTATAAAAATTAAAACTATACAAATATAATAAGAATAGTATATTGTGTAACAAGATTAGAAAATTCGATACCAGTGGAAGATAAGGCGATCGTGCAGAACACTGAGTAGATCGAATTTTTATTCTAAGTGAGTAACAGACTATATTTTCTCCACGACCATTAATGAACGCAATATTTTTTAAGTAAAACTTTTTGACTTGATTTGGACTTAATTTTGCAGTTTGAGGTAAATCGGAAACAATATGTTAATTACACGTTTTCTAAGTTTTCCATGTTTTACAGCTGATCTATGAGAAAACTGAAGCGTTTCTTCATTACTGTTCCATAACAATCCCAATGTTTTTAATGACTAGTTGTTGAACAACAGTTTTTCGTCTTTGGGAATTTGTAGTGCTGTCTAATATTTTATTTGAGTTTGAACGCCGTTTTCTTATGTCTCCCTTTAAAACAAATTGATGCTTTCGAAATCGCACCAAAATTGCAAACAGGTCATCCTGGATGGTAGTTCCTATGTAAAGGGTGTCATTTAATGACAACCCGGTGGATGATTTTGCGGAACCATAAAAAACAACACTAATTTTTGTGGTACTACTGCCGGCCTTGACAATGCAATGCAATGGGGTGGTAGATAATATCCATTTGTATCATCGCATTCCATTTTTCTCATGTGACCCATCTTGTTGTAACAGAAAATTGTTTGATAATTTCTTCTCGAATGACAACAGTCAGTTAGTAGCAACCTGCTTCGAAGATCCCAATTTTTTATTTATTGCTGTTAAATGGTAGTTTTGCAATCAAACGTACATCCTTGTCACGGTTTATTATATTTGTGATATGTTTTTTAAATATTCTTTATTAATGTCAGCTGGATAATAGAAAGTAATTCCCAGAATATGTTTGCTTCTAATAACATGTCAATCTTTTCCGGCTTGTCCAAACTTGGGTCGGCTAAGAGCGTGTTCTTGGGGAAGTATTACAAGCAATTCCAATTTTTGAGAAAATGATTGCTCTCTGGATTTTATTGTTGTTGTTGTTCTGTGTGATATGTTAGCTGCAGAGTTGCCAATCCCGTTGACTCGAATATTGGTAGGCACTTGCTTAAGACGTAACCTTTGACACATATGTTTGGTGATGAAATTGGTTTGTGATCCATTGCCTAGAAGTGCACGACAGTTATGTTGTTTGCCGTTTTTGTCATTGATATAAACACTGGCTGTTACCAGCTAGTGAACGAAATGACTTCTCGAAGTTTGCCATCTCTTGACATTGGTAGTCATCGAAATTGTCTAACTCTTCTGTTTCGATAATTTCGATATCGGTTTGAATTGCTTCAAATTTGATTGCCGATTCTTTCAGCTTGTCAACTTGCAACTGAATTTTGTTCAGTTGAAGAAGCGAATTTTTGAAGTCGAGTGAATGCTCGTTTAAGAACTCCACGTTTGAGTTTCACATCTTTAAATGTCATCTTGAAGAAAGAAGTCGTCACGGAGAATCCGGTTCGAAGGACCATAAAATGTTGAAGCGAAGTGTGATAACAACCTCTTCTTTTAGTTCAAATAACTTTTTCTGTAAAAGTCTAAAGGAACATATGCAAGCTCACAGATGTCGTAAATATCTGTGATACCATGCAAATGGACCTTTGTGGAATTAACGACTGTTCTGACTTATACTTGAATGTTTATTGTATATAAACTGTTATAAATATTTGTAGTGTAGATGATTGTATCAATGGATTTTGATAATAAGTGACTTAAAACTAACAATTACATTATTTATATACTATTCGTGAGTGGTAGGGATGGAGGTAGGGACGATGGTGCCCTTACTGAGTTTTTACAAATTTGTATTACGATAACTTTCTTAATTAACGGATTACTATATTTTAGATTCAATTTGGATTTATGGGATAATGAGGATTATAATAGTTCGGGGAACGAATAGCACACGTGTATTAATGGGATAGGAAAATACACTAAACAGAAATCACAATCATCAGTAAATATAAAAATGGTTATGTTTCTGACAATATCACAATCGCTTTTAGAGTGACATAATATTTTTCTTACAAATTTAATACTAGATTCGTCACTTTATCCATTCTTTCACCTATAGTAGTAGTAGTATTTGTTGGGTTTTGCCCAACTGGCCGTGGGGTAGGTATATGTTTGATAAATTAAGACTTGTTACACTAGAAATTTGTCTCCGATATCTAGAATGGCGCTCTAGATATCGGAGGCAAGTTTTCCAATGGCGAATGGTACCAGTAGGCGAGGTTATGCGGTCACCCATTCAAGTGCCGACCGGGCATAACGTTGCTTGCCTTACATACATTCGATATTAGCAGTATACCACGGCGGTTTTACTTAAAGTTTTATCAATATATTTTGTTTATAATTAGAGCTTACAGAAAAAATGGTATATATCACTCGGAGTGAACAAACATTTAGCTGTCTTGGCTGTAATTTTCGGCGTAATATAATATATAATATAATTTAATGAGATCATTTGACATTCTGTTAGCATGTGTCAGACACACACTAAAAATTAAAAAATTAAAAGAGGGAAGCAGAATGTACACAGCTGTAGTTCTGACCTTTTAAATAGGATGACCCGCTTTGTAACACAGCGGGTCATCCTATTTAACAATTTTTAAAAGTGCTTGTTCGATGTGAGGGGAAAAGTGATACACATTTCAACTGTATGTCAAAAGATGTCCCCCTCAAAATAGAAATATAGATTATTAATTGGACAAAATGTAATGTTCATTTATTTCGATCCAATTAAATAACATTTTGGAATTGATTTAAATATTTATTGCAATCTATGGAAATTTATTTTTATCGCTGAAATATTTTGACAATATTTTAAGGCGACCTTGTCATCTTTCATTAAAATTTAATCATTTATTGACTGTAAATTTAATTTAAAATTTAAAAAAATACAACCAGAATAATTTATTCAATTTATTTTCATTAGAAGTAGTATTGATCATGTTACAATTATATGTATAATTAAGAATTTGCTTTTTAATTGAAGTAATATCTGTGCAAGGTTGTATTGTAATAATTACTGATAACACTCAAAATATTCCATTGGCAGTATGCGTGATAAGAAGCCGGGAGTATTTAAAGTGTTTTTCTGTAATCCAAAATTAGTATTAGTTGTTTTTTGATAGCAATGCAATATGAAGCTATTATTTTTTTTGTTGATCGGCCTGATTGGGTTGACAAGCTCACAAATGCAGAATGTGCCTAACGGGGTAAGAGTTTTATTGAAATTGCCATCAGCCAATCCAAATTGGGTTGCAAACAATCGCAACATTTATATGCAACGCATTTTTGAATCGATCAAGCTTTATATGATTGATCCATTTGAGAGACGATTGAAATTAAATCTGACCGATTTCAAAGAATCGAAAGCTGAAAATGACATGATTAGCGAAATTAAAGACTCTGTCGATTTAGAATTATTAAGAGAAGGAGTTGAACATGCTTATTTGCTTTATTTTCGCATGCTACCAGACAGTGCTAATTTAACGGTATCATTTAGTACCGTCAATGATAGATGGATTACTGCAGAAAAAATATCTTATCTAAATGCATTTTTTAGTTTGATAAAGTCGTTAATTAAAGATAAATTAAATGATATTTTTCCATCAGAAAAAGAAATTATTTTGCAAACCGAATCTCATACGATAAATTTCCCTATTGTATCAACAATTTGGGCTTCGAAAAATAAAAATTTAGTTTTTGAAAGATTCTTCAATATAATTTGGAACAGTATCAGCATAGATTTGGAAGCAATTTCCAATTTAAATCTGCACGGTATCATTAGTGCAGCTTTCTATGATGAGGAATTGGCTGAAAAAATTAAATCCCATGTTGGTATCACTTACTATTACCACAACCCAATCAAAATGCTTCCCACAGGAGTAAAATACGATTTCATGTTTGATGACATGAAATATTGGAGTGTAAAAGATAAACTCAGATATATTTTTGCAAACATTTACAACATCAGACAAAATTTGGGGGAGAAAATAGACGAAGCCATCGACAGCGAAAATATTTTCACATCAACCTTAATTCTACCGCAAGTTAACTTAAAATACATCCAAGAAAGCCGTTCGAATTATTACACTTCAATTTACAGTCTGATTGTAGCCGAAATTTACAACAAATTAGAAGAAAGAGTAGGTTTGAATTTATTTGAAGCAATTTCCTCGGAACTTGCAATCAATAAACAATACAAAGGAGCAATCAGTTTGAAATATACGTTTGAAAATTACATCCCGAGCAATTTGGAAATCATTTTAAATCTGAATGACGTAAAATATGATTGGACTGATGATGAGAAAATTATTTACGTCAAGACTATTGTAAAAAATATTAAGGATTCTGTTAAGGCTATGATCAACCGAGTCGTTTTAGGTGAAAATTATGCTCGATTAAATATTGATTTGCCCCCAGTCACATTGGAATACGCCAGAAAGAATTTGAAAGAATATGTGGATCGCATGGTGGAATTATCTTGGGATAAAAGCATTAATTTTTTGGAAAATAAATATTTGGTTAAAATTGAAAATTTAGATTTTTTCGAGACCGATGAGAACTTTTTGAATGTAATGCAAATAAATGTAGATTGGAAACTGAATTACGCAAATGATGAAAGATATGTACCAAACGGAGCAACTTTATTGTGCAGTTTGACTTACGATATTAGCAATTGGAGCATGGAAACCAAGCTGATTTTTATGAAGAGTATAAAGCAAGTACTTGATGCAAAATTTAAAGCTTATTTAATCAAATCGATAAAAGAAGGAGCAGAGCATGCTCCTATAAGTGTAATTTTTGACCCAGCAAATTTAGACAATGCAAAGCAAAACTCCCAAAATTACATTGTTACCAGACGGGAAAAAATTTGGCAAATAGTTGGGGCACATTTCGGAAAACAATATGGCATAGATATCGATGAAATTGTGTATTTTGAAGTTGATGAAAAAATTGCACAGAAATTGTATTCAAATCTTGAATTTAAATGGAAATTTGAGGACAGAAACAGAAACATACCAACTGCTGTCGTAATTCTTTGCACCTACAAAAATGACATTGCAGCAATGTCGAAGGAAGAAAAGTCAATTTATTTGGGCACAATGAAACGTGTAATTTTTTCAGAAGCATCTCGCTGCTTATCCGAATACTTATTCGAAGGCGCGAGGGATGAATTTGTTGCAATTTTTGATAAAATCACCAAAGAGGAAGCCGAAAAAGATTTGACAAAATATATAAGAAATTTTCAACAAATCATGTGGCAACGGAATTCTGAAAATTTCCTAAGAGAATTTCAAGTAAGCAGTGATGAAATTGAGACGGCCAAAATTGATGAAGTTAGGTTAAAAGAAATTGAAAAAACTTTAATTATAAAAATGTATTTCGAAGGCACTGAAAAATACATCCCAGCAAAGATGGAAATTAAAACCAACAATATTGATACAAGCAATTGGACTAAAATTGAAAAATCTTCTTATCTAAAGTCTTTAAAAATAGCAATTTACAATCAAATGAAACTGATTTTAATAAAAACTTTAAATGAAGGTGTAATTATTGCCGATGACAAAAGTGAAAACAAAATAAGCTTTGATTCCTACAGTAAAGAACAAGCCATTTCTAATATTGACAAATACATTAACAATAGAAAAGAAAAAGTTTGGTTTGAAATCGGAGCAAAATTATTGCTCCAATTTGGTCTTAGCAAAGAACAGATTGAAGCTGCCTCTGATGATGAAGCCATAATCTCAGAATTGGAGCAGAATTTAAAAATGTTTTTTCAATACGAAAATGACATAGCAAGCAGTATAACAATCAGTATCAATTTAGATGGCTACAAAAATTCCAGCAAATCGCAGAAAGCAATTCTAATTAAATCAATCCAAACATTAATTTTTAGAACAATTAAAACCCAATTACAATCCAGCTTGCAACAAACAAATCAGCAAATTAAAATAGCTTTTGAAAAAATTTCAAGGCAGGAAGCAATGGTTGACATGAAAAAATTCACTGAGAAAAGACAAGAAGCAGTCTGGAACGGAAATGTTGCAATTTTATCAAAAGAATTCGGCATCAACATCGAGCAAATTGAAAGCGCTGAAGTTGACGCCAGCATAGCTGAAAATATTGAAAATTCCATGCTGCTCATACTGAAGTATTCCTTAGGTGAACATTTTGTCCCAGAAAGTATTGACATTGATTTGACTTATCCAGATCATAAAAATTGGAACCAAGAAAGGAAACTCAGATATGTAAAAACGCTGAAATCTGTCTTACGAAAAATGCTTCAATCAAAATTGGAAAACAGTCTAGTCAATAGCAATTCATATCAAGAATTCAAAATAAAATTTGTTAAAATTTCTTCAACAGAAGCTTTGCAAAACATCGAAACTTACATTAATTTAAGAACACAATCAGCTTGGGAAAGCCAAGTTAAAATTTTATCAAAACAATTCGATTTCAGCATTGCTTCTATTGAAAGTGCGGAAATTGACGAGAAGTATAAAGAAGATATTGAAAAAAAATTAAAAATCGTCTTAAAATTTTCCGAAGATGGCAAAATTGTAACGGGGATTGAAATAGAATGTAATTTTGCCGACGTAAATACTATGAATGATGTTGAAAAATTGAGCCTGATGAAAACGTATCAGTTTATATTAAAAAGTCGATTGGATTCAGAATTAAGAAAAATAATTTTGCGGAAAGTGACCATGAAATTTGCAAAAATCACAAAACAAGATGCTTTGAAAAATATTGAAGTTTACATACGGAGCCGCCAAAATGAAGTTTGGGATGTGAATGCTGCGAATTACGAAAAAATCTTTGGTGTTGATATGCAGCTAGTTGAAAATTCCAAAATTGATGATGCATTGAAGTTAGAATTAGAAAAAAAAATTAAAATTCAATTCAACTACGAAGATGAAAAAGCTGTGGTTTCTGGTGTCGATTTAGAAATTGATTTAGACACCAAACAAACGTCCCAGCAAGACAAGTTAATCTATTTGAAAACATTAAAGGTTTTGATATTTGAAAAAATTAAAATTGAATTGTTAAGTGCTTTACAGACCGAAGAATTCGCAATGAGTTTTGACCAGATTTTAGAAACTGAAGCCAGAGAGAATGTCACCAAATACATCGAGCTGAGGCAAAATCAAGTTTGGAAAGATCAATCCGAAATATGGGCGAAAAAATTTGCAATCGACTTGAGCACTATTGAATCGGTTGAAATTGATGAGACTTTCTCAGCGCAGATTGAAGATGACTTGAATCTTGAACTTCGTTTTGAAGCCAATCAAAATAAAATACCAAATGGTATAGAAGTTGATTTCAAAATTCAGATTGATCAAAACTGGAACAAAGAAAAAATTTTGAGATATCTGAAAACTGTGCGCCACGTGATGAAAATAAAAATTTCAACTCAATTGCGTGCCAGTCTAGAAGGAAGTGTAGCAGTGTTTTTTAAAAATTATAGCCAAAAAGCAGCCAATGAAAATATGGAATTTTACATTAAAAACCGTCAACAGCAAATCTTCACCAGTTTTTTTGTGCAATACGGAGTTCAAATTTCAGAAATCGAAACTGCTTCCTTTGACCAAATGCTTCGTCTAAAATTGATCAACGCCTTAAAATTAATTTTTATCTACAAAAAGAACCAAAGAAATATTCCGAGTGGTGTGAAAATAAATTTAGAATATAATTTTTCCAAATCATCAAAAAATGAAAAACTTGTTATTTTGAGAACTCTGCAGGAAGTAATTAGCAATCAAATGAAATACAGATTAAAATTGATTTTATTAGAGGGCAGATCAATTGATGAAGTGAATTGCAGTTTGGAAAATAATTTCACGAAAGATTTTATCAAAGAAAATGAGCAGACATACATTGACTCAATGCAAGAATCAGTTTGGTCACAAACGAAAGATTATTATAGCACATTTTATGATGTTAGTATTGATGAAATGGTGTCTGCTCAAATGGATATTGAGCTGGCTTTAAAAATGTTAAAAACAACCCGGGTTTACTTAAAATATTCTGGTAAAGAAATGAACATTCCTTCAAGTGCACAAATAAGTTTCACTTTCAAGCACGATTTGGAAAAATGGACCAAATCAGACAGACTCACATATTTACGCTGTCTAAAATTCAGCATCAATAGAAAATTACGCTTTGTTTTAACGAAATCCTTACGTGACGGCCGCCAGAAAGCTCCAATAATTTTATATCTGCCAAACAACATAACAACAGATTGGGCTAAACATGAAGAAATCGAATATTTCAAATTAATAAAAAATAGCGTTTGGTTTCAAGTTGCTGAAAATTTGGAAAGTGAATATGGTGTAAATTCGGATCAAATCAAATCTGCTTCGATTGAAGAATTTTTGGCTGTTAAACTGAGACGTGTTATAAGCATAAAATATTTATACAGTGAAAATAATTACATTCCCTCCACAATTGTAATCATCTGCGATTACAAACATGATTACACCAGTTGGGATAGCAAAAAGAAGGCAGTCTATTTGAAAACTGTGCAATATGTGGTCTTTTCCATGATTGAAAATTCCCTAAAGAAAATTTTAAGCGATGGCCCCGAATGGGAAGACGCTGAAGTTTATTTAGATACCGATTTCAATGTAAAATGGGCTGTAGATAACGAAACAGAGTACATTCAAATTTGTCAAAAAAATATTTGGAATCAATTGAGTGAAAATATTGAAAAATCATATGGGGTCGAAATGAAAGAAATTGATTTTAATAAAATTGACCAGGGCTTCTATGTCATTCTAAATCAAAATTTGGGACTAAAATTCTTTTTTGAAAACAGCAACGATATACCTGGAGGTATTTACATTCAGCATAACAGGGAGAATAGGAAAAATGTTTGGAATAAAGAACAAAAAATTAAATACATATCAACATTACGTTTTGTAATGTACAAAAAAATTGATTGGTACCTAAAAGAAACCTTGCGAAATGGAAGAATTCGCGATCCAATAGAATTATATCTACCCAGCAATTTTACACTAGAATGGGCCATGGTAAATGAGGAGAGCTACATAAATTTATTGCGAGATTCAATTTGGGACCAAGCTGGAACTATCCTATCCGAAAAATATCAGATACCTATAGAAGAAATTGATTCCACACCAAGTGACGAACAACTAGAATTGACCTTAATGTCCTCAGTTCAAATTCAATATAAATTCGATTCCAGCAGAAGAGTCGCAAATAAAATAATAATTTCCAATAAATACAGACCAACTGCAAATATGCTTTTGAAGCAAGAAAAATTGCGTTATTTAGCCTCACTAAAAGCAGCAGTAAGATACAGAACTTGGAGACAACTAGGAAAATACTTAAATAATGGCGCACCTCTGGACAAAACAAGATTTGCTTTTCCAAACAACATAACATCGCAATGGGCTTTGGAAAATATCGTAGATTACCTCAAAATAATACAGCACAGCATCAAATTGCAATCCAAAGATTATTTAATAAATACTTACAATATTGACCCAATAGAAATTGCAGAAATTTCCGATGACAGCATTGATGAAAAATTGCTCGCTAAAATTAAAGAAGGCACCGAAATCAGATACGAATTTGAAAGACCTGACCGAAAAATACCAGCTTGGATCAACATAAAATATTTTTACGTCCACGACTATCATTTGCGGCCGAAAACTGAAAAATTGATATATTTAAAAGCTTTCTTCAAGAATATTTTTGATGAAATGCAAATTAGTTTGAAAATTTATGCAAACGAAGGCGCTTGCAGAGATGACACCAATTATTATCTCCCATATAAATTTACGTATGATGTTATTAAACAAAATGAAACCAAATACATTGAGCAAATGCAAAATTCAGTTTGGTATCAAATTGGAGCTATGCTTGCCAAAGATTTTAAAGTCAAAATTGAAGAAATCGATTCTGCTTCCTTAAATGATAGCTTTGTGGCTATTTTGGATAAAAGCATAAATTTAAAGTTTGAATTTGAAGGCAAAGATAGGAAAATACCAAGCAATATGATTTACATCTGCAATTATATGCCGGACGCTGCAAATTTATTCAAAAATGAAGTATTGATTGGATTGAGGACATTAAAGCAAGTAATTTTTTATCAGATGCAATCAAAACTGATTAAATATTTCGTTGAAGATCTACCTAGTGAAGACATTTATATAAAATTTAGAAATTTTAATTTTGATTGGGCTGTTGCAAATGAACGTAGTTACGTTGATGAGTTGGAAAGTGATCTTTGGAATGGATTCGTCGTGAAAGTCGAGGAAATGTTTAAAGTTACAGGTGAGGTGAAAAATAAAATTTGTTTTTGCAATATTTATTAATAAACATTGAAAAAAATGATATAAGAAAATAATTTTTTAAAAATTCTTAATATCTCACAAACCTACTCAACATTCAAATTCAAAGTATATTGTAGCACATTTTGCAACATTCACCATCATTTTATATTGCAATGAATTTTGTGATAATTTTTAGCAGTTTTCAATATTTTGCTACATTTTGATGAGGAATTTATTATATTTCTCAAGTTTTTGTGATATTTATAGTAATTTTAATACATTTTGTGATAAATTTGCAAATATATTTTAGCAACAATCAACATTTTGGAACATATTCTGACATTTTGTGATATTTTACATCAATGATTAATACCTTGGAATGCTTGGAAACGTTATGGAAATATTACCAACTTTTTGAGATATTTTCCTTTAATTGACTTTTTGCAAATAATTTAGTCAATTTACTATTTTTATCGAATTTTCATTTTACAATTCTTTTCTTTTTTATATTATGCTAATTTATAAAGAATTAATATTTATAAATATTATGACGGATATTTATAAATATTAATTGGCATCTATCAAACAATCTGAGATAATTGTCGCCATTTTTGTAGCATAATTCTCCATATTATATTATGATATTTTCAACATTTTGTGATATTTTGCAAATATTTTTTATTCTGTTATATTTTATAAAGAATCAGTTATAATATGACATTTTGGAAAGCATTTGTAATATTTTAAATTTATTGCAACCGTTTGTGACATTTTACTACATAAATTAAACATCTACTGAGTTTTGTTTACATTTGGCAATATCACAAAACAATTTCTGATTTATTTAAACAAATGTAATGTTTTTAAAAATTAAACGACATTTTGAATAGTTTTAAAAAGAATTAGTGATATTTGGCACACTTTGCCAAGAATATTTGATATACGATGTTTTCAGAACAGTTTTGCCGATATCTTTAAAAAATAGTGATATATTGTTACATTTTGCACAAAATTTAATTTGCTTCCATAATAATTTGAGACAATTGGCCGTACTACAATTAGAACAGAAATTAGTAAATATTACGTAATATTTTATAAAGGATTTGTGATATTTGTTACACCAAAAATTAGTAATAATAACCATTATATTTGGACGTAACATAAAATTAAATTAAATTTTATTTGGCTATGAGGGTATTGATTAGTAATAGTTTTTGCTGTTTTATGAATCCTAAAATTTATACAAGATTTTACATTTCTTATTTCTGCAGCGTTATTTGAGATTTATTAAACATTTTATGACATTTAGTTTAGCAAATAGCTAGTAATACTATTTTGAAAAATTTAAGATGCTGATGTATATTTAAACATTTTTATATGTTTCAAAGAACACTATATTATAAAAAATGTTCAAATTGTAACATATTGCACTCATTCGTAAAAATCTGTTCATCAGATTTTCTGAATGTTGAAAAAATTGTGCGATGTTACACACATACATTGATTTTTTAACAAAAAATAAAACTAACGAATATTTTAAACATTTGTTTATTCAACTTAAAGATAAAACAAATATTTTATTTTAAATAATTATGTACTTAGTCGAAAATTGTACACATTCAAAAAAGTTGAGTTTCAGAAACATTTTAAACATTTAAAATTCAAAAAAGCACAAAAGATTAAAATCAACTCAAAATTAATTACAGGAGATGATGTTCTAAGGGCCGAAGTGGACGACTTAATGGCTATACGTTTGCGTGAAATTATTGAAATTAAATTGGAATACACAGGCAATGATAAGCGTATGGCTACCGGGGTCCTGATCATGATAAAAGATTCAACTGACAAATCAAACTGGGATAAGACCCAAATGTCGAAACACATAAAAACAGCAAGATCAATAGTTTACGAAAAATTGCGCAGAGTAATCAACGACAGATTCAAAACCTACAAGGCAAACGTTAAAATTGTCTTACAAGAAGAATCAATAGAATCAATTTTTGCAGACACCACAGCTTATTCAGAAAAACTGCAAACTTTAGTTTTGGACAGCGCCGCAAAAGAATTGGAGAAAGAATTCGGTATTCACATGCTCGAATTCGACGAAGCAAATACAATAGTGAATGAAACATACATGTATTCTATTCAATCTTCTTTTAAAATAAATTTTGAATATAACGACAAAAACATACCAAAAGGATGCATAGTTGTATTCAATTGGGCCCATGTAAAACCTAACTGGAGCAGGGAGCAAAAATTCCAATTTATGTCAGCAGTAAGATTTGCAATCGGAAGAAAAATCAATCAACTGGTTTTAGGTTTGAATGGAGAAAATTCAGACGAATCTCCTGAATCGAATGAAGACGACAAAGACACCAGTTATTTAACAAGAAAAACTTTATATATTCAAAAGAAAACATATAAATGGGTGAAGGCTAACAAGGCTGAATTTACTGGAAACATTTTCAATTTAATATTCAACTATTTGGATGCAAACATTTTTAAAAGATATGGAATAAAAATTTCCGAAATTAAAAGTGATGAAACTGACATTTCCGATGCTGATTATTTGGATTTTATCAAAACTTATTTGGAAATTGGCTTTAATTATGAAAGAGATATCAATAATCGCCAATATAGAATGCCAGTTGCTGTACGCTTATTTTTCAAATGGAACGTACTCCGGCGGTCTTGGAAAAATGAAGATTGGATTAAATTTACCAAAACTATCCGTAGAATTATAAAGCAATCTGTTGATTTGCAAATTGAAGAGAATTTGGGGTCGGAATCTTCTGAAGAATCTGATGAATCTGAAGGGGAAAATATTTTTAACGAAGAAAATGTAAATTTCCAACGAGCAGATATTAAATATGTTTCAATCAACAAACAAGAATATATTGAAAATTTGTATAAATCTGTTTGGAGTTCAATTTCTAAGGAATTTGGCAACAAAATTGGATTTGAATTGGATGCTCTCACTGAGCCAACAGAGGATGATGAGGATTATGCTGATACCATTTCGTATGTTTTTAAAATTCAATTCAGATACAGTGGAAGAGAAAAATTGCCTTCGGGAATTCGCACTGGTTGTAATTGGAAATATTTTAAATCCGATTGGAGTAGGGCCGAAAAAATAAAATTTGCGCAAGCATACAGATGCATTATAAGGCGCAGAATTAAAGAAAGCGTCGAGGGCGCTGTTTTTCTCTACCAAAGGGAATCAAATACTGCCACAATTTCAAGCAGCAAATTGTCGATTAAATTGCAAAAAAGTACGTGGAAAGCGGTAAAAAATAACCGAAAACACTACGTAGACAATTTATACAAATCTGTGTGGTCAGTTTTATATTCAAATCTAAAAAATAAGTTCGGATTAAATAGTAAGATTGTTATAAATGGCGAGGTTGATGCTGAATATGCAGAAACAGTAGAAACCGCATTAAAATATGATTTCAGCTATGAAAGTACGAAAAAGGGTCGCAATCAAAGGTTCCCAACATCCCTGAATATTGAAATTAATTGGGAATTCATTAAATATACTTGGAGTTTGAAAGAGATAACTAAATTCTGCAATGCGATTCAGTACAATTTAAAAAAATATTTAAATGAAACGGTTTTGCAAAAATTAGAAGAGGAAACATCTGATGAATCGGAAGAATCTGCGGAAAATGATGGGAATGTTAAAAAAATTAACATTTCTTTTCCAAGGTATGCAACCAGATGGATTTACGACAACAAACGCAGATATTCTGACAATATCAATAACATAGTTTGGAAATCGATTGGTGCACAGTTTGGAAGAAAGTTTGGAATACAACTGAGCAACATCAGAGGTACCCAAGCTGATTTGGAGTATGCAGAATCAATACGCCCAGCTTATAAAATTATCTACAGATTTGCTAACAATGAAGACAGCACCTTTCCAATCGGGTTGCGAATCGATTTCAATTGGAAATTTGTAAAATCCGATTGGAACAAGTTGGAAATTTTGAAATTCGTGAACGCAATTAGATTTAACATCCGCAAAGATTTTAATAAAATGATTGAAGGAAACCGTAAAATTTTAAGCGAGGACAATTCAGACAGAGAAAGCAATAAATATTACAAGATAACCTTAAGATTACCAAAGAAAACTCGTCTTTTTGTTGAGAAAAATCAAGAAGCCTACAGAATTGAAGTCTACAACAAATTTTGGACCGCAATTCTGCGAGCGCTTAACGCAAAATTTAGATTTAAAACCGAAAAATATTTACCCACAGCGGCAGATCCGGACCCCAATTATGCGGAAACAATCAAATCAGCTTTGCAAATCACCTACAGTTACGAAAAGAATTTGAATGCGAGAGATCGAAGAATCCCATTTGTTGGTCGACTTGTGTTAAATTATAACCACATCAAAGGCAGCTGGACATTTACTGAAAATTTGCGTTACGTCCAGGCTTTAAAATATCTTTTAAAAAACAACATCAATGAAATGATTGCAAAATCATTAAATACAAACCAATCTGCAGAATCCAATGAATCTGAAGAAGAAGATGAAAATTATTCAGTGGAATTTGTAAGCTTCCCTCAAGCCAATCGCGATTGGGTTGCAAAAAATGCCAAAATATATGCCACAAGATTGTATTATTCATTTTGGTTAAAGATTTCAAAAACTCTTCAACACCATCTTAGGATCAATACATTGGCATTATTTGGTGGTCAAGTAGATTCTAATTATGCTAAAACGCTTGAGCAAACATTAAGAGTAAAATACGAATATCCAAACGCGGATGCATATCCGACCAGAGCAAAATATTCCCTTAATTTAAAATCGATACAAACCAACTGGAGCTATCAACAGAAGCAAGCATTTGTACGCGCAATAGTATTCAACATGAAAAAAGACATTGACAACATGCTCCGATTGAAATTAGCAGCACCCAATTTAAACGTGGATTTGGAACTAAATTTGCCTCAATATGATGTTGCTTGGGTTAAACAGTATCGTGAAATGTATCTGAGAAATACAATCAAAATTCTATGGGATGTTATTGGTAAAAATTTGCAAACAATTTTGCAAATTGACGTGGCAAACGCAATCAATGCGAATACGCATGCAGATGCCGCTTATATTCGCGAAATTCGCTCAAATGTTTATCTAAAATATACTTACGATGAGGGGATATATGAAAATAAAAATCAACGCAAAATGCCTCCAAAAGTGGCGTTAAATTTAAATTTCGCAATAAACTCGCAATGGGATTCAAATGCCAAAACAAAATATGCTATTGCAATTTACTCAATAATAACATCCAGCTTAACCGGCATGGTGGATCAAATGATTTCAGGCGCTGCTTCGCCAGAAACTTACAAACGCGGCACCGACAATCACATTTCAGCTGAATTTGAAATGAAAAATTTTATACCGCAATTTGTCAAACAGTACACTCAAGTATTTATCAATCAACAATTCATGAAAGTTTTTAGAGGGTTTTTGGAACCTCTTCAAAATCTCGGTTTCACTTCCTCCGATTTGGATGTCAATAATATCGCCGTTGATAAAATCTCTGCTGCTAATATTGAGGCAACATTACTAATCACTTTGAATACTGTCAGTGGGAAACTGAAATACGAATTAAATCTTGATAACGTAAAAAGTGATATGAAAAATAAGGTGCAGTATGTTAACGCATTAAGTCAGGGAATAAGGCTTCAAATCACCAGACAAGTTCAGGATTATCTCAAGAAAAATTAATTTATTTTATTATGCTTTTGTCTTTTTTCTTCTATGTTAATAAATGAATTGTAGTTTTATTGATTTCATTTTGGATAAGCATCTCTCCGCCTTGTTTAATAAATTTAACTTTAAATAAGAATGAGAATTTTTGGTTGAAAAATGTTGTTCTTTTTTTTTTCTTCATTTATTAAATTACTTTATACTAGCAGAGTATAAACATTAATTTAATACCATTTTTATAAACATTTACAGTTATTATTGAAAAGCCCAGAGTCGGCTTAAGAGAATCGGTTGGTTGGTTTACCTTCGTGGCTTGTGCGACCGACCTACCCACCCACCGACTCACCTAATCCATCCACCGACTCACCTACCGCTCCACCAACTCACCGGCACACCATCTGATCGACCCACCTACCGACCCAATCACTTACCAACAAACTCAGCCACTGACCTACCCACTGATCAACCTGCCGACTAACCAACCGATCCACCCACCCATGGACCTACCCACTGACCAAACCAACGACTCACTAACCGACCCACCCACCAATTCACCCACTGACTTACCCAACAACAAACCTAGCAAAAATTTAAAGCCTAGATTTTAAGGTTATGTGGAAGTACTCCAAAATTTTGAAATAAAATGTCTATTTAGTGTCGCCAATATAAGAAATGGAATATTACTTCACATAAATGAATATCTAGGATTAGTTTTTTTTGTACACTTGCTTATTTTTTACAAATGTTTTTAATTTTATGAATAAAACTAAGTTTTAATATAATATACTGTTCAAATTAACCGCCACTTAATTTAATTTAGTCTGAAGAATCTGTAGCCAGATAGAGGTAGCATAGCAACAGCAAATGTAATGAAGTTAGCTTTCTAGATGTATGTTAATTTTTGTAAGGAATTTAATGCGACAAAAACTACCAAAAGCATCGGGAACTGCCCAATTATTTATTGGAATATATTTATTGGATTAAATATCTTTACCACAATTAAGTTTATTTAACAAAATACAACTTTACATCAAATAATTTTGAAATGGTGCTTGATTTAATAAAAAATAATAATAATTTAATTCATAAACCATCATCTGTTGTAACAAAACTGCAACTACTTGTTCTTTAAAACCAGTCAAACCTTCATAACTTTGCGTCTAGACCTCCTACCGACATAATTATCTACAATAATAATATCTTAAGTCAAGATTATTTATAAGTTCTGTGAAAATGTCAAAACTCATTAGCCACAACTGTGCCAACCTCTTATAAAATATCTAGGTCAATCTAGAAATATAAACACACAGGCAAACGGACAGAAATTTTTGTAATGGTGAACTTGATATATCCAATGTATAAAACGGAAAAATGTCATAAAACGGGGTAGTTTTAAGTATTGTGCAAACAAAACCTATATTTATATAGATTAGTATCAAATTTATGTTTATATAGCCATCTTTATATAAAATAGCCAATAAATTTATAATAGTGTTTGGTTTAATAAATAATATTAACATGTTAATTCACAAACCGCCATCTATTGGACAATCTACAACTACTTATTCTTTGAAACTACTCAAACCTTCATAACTTTGCATCTAAACTAAGTCATAACTAAGGCAATCTTCTACAAAATATCCAAGACATATAGACAGGCAGACATAAATTTTCTGACTTCATTGTAATTCCTGTACATTACTGAACCTCCTTTGTGTGCACTGCGTAAATCGTTCTCCCAACAGTCTCCAGACTCATTCTCTTCCATTTGGTATATGTAGAGAGCATCTAGACTCGTCCGTAAACAGTACTCTAGTATATTGTACCAACGTGCAATTTAAATGTTTGCGTGCAAATTGGAGTCTGGATACTCGCTGACATAGTCGGAGTAGTTTTGGTTCTGCTGCTGGTCTGAAAGTTTTTAAGCCAACTTCATGTGATCTTCGGCGAACCGTCCACACACTTATATTTTAACCATGAACCTCATGAAGTTGATTTCTTGTTTGTACTGAAGCTAAATGGCGTTTCCGCAGAGTATTTAGAATGAGAAATCGGTTATCGTTGACAATTGTTCTTCTTTTTCTACCATATCCCGGTCACCGTGAGTTTCTGACGGTTTCTCAAACGGCTGATATTAAGTATTCTTGCCACATGCCACTGGCTTCTTCCATCTTACACAAGAACTACAATTTGTACACAATCTTCAACACTTAAAACCATGATGATGCACTTGCAGTGGGTGTGACAATGGCAGTAAAATCAATACAAACAAAACAAAAACCAAACGTATCTTGATACTCAATGCATAATGTCGAATATAAATCATTTCTTTAAATCTGGTTTATGATGGTTGTTTATTGTTAAATAAACTGATAAGTAGCATATGATATTTTTGTGTCTTTTAACATACTAAAATTTTAGTTTGCAGTATTGCAACAATGATTCTAGTAAGAAAATATAGTGGCCCTTTTTTGTGCATGAGTGTAGTTAGTTCACACTAATTATTAACTAAAAATAATATTTAAGTGTAATCTTTTTTTAATTATAGGTCAACGATGGAAAATTTACCGCTTCCACCCAACTAGATGTAAATATCCGCGATATAAACAACAACGCGCCCGTCTTTGAAGAAGACAACTACGTGATATCCTTAAAAGAGGATGTGACAGTTGGTATGAATAAAAATAATGATATTTGTAGCTTATATAAAAAAATGTCCTGCGCAGGTTTCCCTGTAATTGAACTGAAAGCCGTTGACGCTGATATCGGATTAAATTCTGAATTAATTTACAAACTCCAAAAAGGATCATTCGATGATTTTACAATTGATGCTGATAGTGGATTGGTCATGGTTGCCTCCAAATTGGATTATGATAGAAGGAACACCTACAATATTGAAGTTGTTGCGACTGATAAAGGTGAACCGAGCATGTCCGGAACGACCACTGTGACTGTGAATGTTATCAATACCAATGATAAATTGCCTTATTTCGTTCCCACAACGCAGAAATCAGAGGTATTTGTGCATTTCAATGCAGTAAATAAAATTGTATTCATATTTCCATAATTGCAGGTATTAGAAGATGCACCAGTTGGAACAGTTCTGCACACATTAATAGCATTAGATCCAGATGTAAACAGTTCAGAAGCTTTAAATTTTGCAGCAACTGAACCGATAACCGCTTTAGACAAACACGGCCACCAAGTATTATCCAGCGACGAATTCAAAGAATTCTTTTCCGTTGACAAAAACACCGGAAAAGTAACAGTAGTCAAGCCATTGCTAAGGGATATTGCAGCTGTGATACGCATATCCGTTCTAGTAACCGACATAACAGCGCCAACGATACAACAAGGCGAAGGAATGCTAATAGTAACAATAATTGACGTGAATGATTCACCACCATCATTCACTCCACCATGGACTCCACAAAATCCTTTCTACACCTTAGAGCTAAGAGAAGAACAACCTGTTGGTACAATAGTTGCAACTTATAGTGCATTCGATGAAGATTCGGAAATTTCAGGTTACGCAATCCATCCAAAAAGCGATTATTTTGAAATCAACAATGGTACTGGGATAGTGCAAATTAAGAAACAAATCGATTACGAAAAGACGCAAAAATTAAATTTTACAATAGTGGCCTACGATTCCGGATTTCCGCAACTGAACACAACCGCAATGGTTTACGTTAGTATTGTCAACGTTAACGATAACGACCCAATTTTTACAAAAGACGACTATAATGTTACCATTGAAGAAAATTTGCCTAAACATTCACACGTTGTTACTGTAAAGGCGTTTGATGGCGATGCAGGTGATTATGGTAAAATCACATACAACCTTACAGGAGAACATAGCGAAAATTTCAAAATTGATCCTGAAACTGGCGAAATTACAGTTGAAAATGAAGCATTCTTAGATCGTGAAATGATTAAAGAAACCGTCATACAAGTAACAGCCGCTGATGGTGCCCCAGGAAATTTAAAACGTACTGCCAGTGTCCCGGTGTATATTGAAATATCCGATGTTAATGATAACGCTCCCAAATTTAATCAGAATGTTTATAACGTTACTGTAGTTGAAAATGTTATTCTAAATCCTCCAGTTCCAATAGTAGTCATCAATGCTACTGATGGAGATGTTGGCGTCAATGGAAACGTTCGTTACTCGATAATATCAGGGAATGAAAAAAGTATTTTGCTTTATTAATAAATTAAAATAAATCTAATTTTTTTTTCTTAGATTTATTTTTATTGAGCCTCGATACCGGCATATTGTATCCCCAAAAATCTCTAATTGATGGACCGCATAATTACAAACTGATTGTAGAGGCGAGAGATGGAGATGGCGCCGGTAGTTTATCAGATCGCGCTGCTATCAATATTGAAGTGCAAAACGTTAATGAGTATCGTCCTGTTTTTATAATGCCAGCTTTAGCCAATGCCACGGTTGAAGTTACTGAGGTAAGTATTGAAAAAAATAATTTAGGTCACTCCTAATAATTCCTTAATCTCTGGATTGAGCTAAATTCAATTCGCTACTTCAATAATAGTTTTGTTGATTTTAAAATGTTTCAATGGCCTTGGTGGTGTAGCGGTTGAGAGACTGCCTACAATACTAGGGGTTCCGGGTTTGTTTCCCATGGACGACGTGGTCATATAGTGGTCGTTGTACATATTTATTAAGAAATTTTAATAATAGAAAAATAAATTGTCGTTTGCTTATGATCAACCTCATTAAAGTCATAAAAAAATACAAAGTTCTATGTCGAGATTGTTTATACGACTTTCTAAACATACTTCATTTATTTTAATTAAATTTATGACACATTAGTTTCTATTCAACCCCCAAAGATGAAATTTCAGCTTCATTTTTTTTATTCTTTTATACTTATTTGAGCGGTTATCTATGATAATAAAAATAAGTGTAGGGTTTTTAATTGTTTTTAAGATTATAATTAAAAATACTAGCAAGCACAATACTCGGTTACACAACCGACCATGATCATTAAAATTTATTTTTGTGTTGCAATATTTTTAGTCTGAAGCGATTGCGGATTTCTTGGTGATGACAGTGAAAGCAATGGACAAAGATCTAGGAGAAAATGGCAGAATCACGTATCACTTAAAAGTGGATGAACAGCGAGTTCAAGAAACGAACGAATTTGTAATTGACGTCAACACCGGCGAATTGCGCACTAAAAAGGTTTTGGACCGAGAAACCCAAGCCAGATTTGAGGTAAATTAATAATTATTTACTCTGTTTGCACAAAAATAAAACTGAAATTTTTATTTAAATTTTGACTAACTAACGATGTATAGTAAAAGTTCCGGAAAATTACAGCTTTAATGGTTTTTAAAAAGCTATAGAATGATACTACACTCGACCTTACCATTGAGGGGCAACTTGAAATCTTAAATATGAAAACTCATTTTTTATTGCAAATTTGGATTCTACTTTTATATAACTATTTTGAATACAAAGTTAAGGTTTATTTGTAAAATCTGAATCTGCAATAAATATGTGGAGCAGGGGCAGATCATAAATTGAAACACTAATGTTTTATTGTTACAAAAGAATCTATCTATCACACAACGAAAAAAAGTTACGTCTATTTTTCCGTTTCCACTCTGATTGAATGTACAATAAATATGGAGGTTCCTATTAAATTTAAGTTTTCAAAGTTACTTATACCCTCGGGGATGGGGATGGAGTGTCGGGTGTGATACCATTAGATAGCTTTTAAAAAACCATTATAGCCATAATTTTTGTTTTTGCGATCTGATGTGTATTTCGCGAGATAATTGCCCATTCCGGGACTTTATATATATATATATATATATATATGCATATTGATATAATATTAATAATAATTTAAATAAAATTTTAAAGACTTCATTAAAATTAATGTTAACTCAGTTGTTTTTTTTAAATTAAGCAAAAACCTAATTTTACTACTTTTTCAGTTAATCCTTGTTGCTAAAGACCATGGTATTCCTACTTGGTACGAAACATTTAGCTATTTAACAATCCTCCTAGTCGATATGAACGACAACCGACCAGAATTTCCAGACTCAAAAACTTCAAACCCTTACATCTTCTATGTCACTGAAAACGATAGTAAAGATTTAAAAATTGGGCAAGTTAAAGCCTTAGATCGAGACGAAGGCAAACATGCTAGAGTTTACTACTACTTCTTAGCAGGAAACGAAGCCGGAGCATTCATTTTGGACAAAAACTTAGGAAATCTATTCACAAACAAATCTTTCGACAGAGAAGAGAAATCCGAATACAATTTATTCATATTGGCTAACAACGACCCAGATTTTTATTTCACTGAAGAAGACAGAAACAAAATATCCGATGAGGAAATAATGCACGATAGCAGTGTGGCTAAAGTCAACGTAATCGTCACAGATATCAATGACAATGCACCAAAATTCGAGCAGGAAATTTATTACGCAGCTGTTAATGCGATGGCCAATGTTAATAATTTCATAATGAATGTCACCGCTGTTGATCCGGATTTTGGCATCAACGGAACAATTGCTTACTATATAAAAGCCTCCAATTTATATAAATACGGCTCTGATAAAAGTTCAGGATCAATCATACCATCACCATTTAACATTTCTCAACATGGAGAATTAAACACCGCCACGTATCTCGCAGAGAACAATCAACACAGATTTGTCGTGGATGTTGTCGCACGTGAAAATGCCTACCCTGAACGTGAAACCATTGCGAAAGTTCATGTAAGTTTAAATTTCGAATAAAAAAAATATTTATTATAAAAATATTTCTTTTAGATTTGGATATTTGAACCCAATCAGTTGAATCGAATCATTTTATCGCGACCTGTTGATGAGGTCACGCGAGAACGCGAAGAAATAATAGCGGAATTGAGCAACGCAACTCAAAGCCTGGTTATCATAGACGAAATACGTTACCACACCGATGATTTTGGTCGTAAAAATGAAGAATGGTAAGTTTAATATTGATATTGAAATTACTGAAATTACAATTTGTTTCGTTTCTAGGAGCGATATGTATATTTTAGCCATCGATCCTCACACACAAACAATCATTCCAGTTCCAGAAGTGCTCAAAATCATCGATTCAAAATACGACTTTCTCAAAGATTATTATGCCGGTTTTGCTATTGAAAATGTCGTGCCTGCTTTCGCAATGGAAAAAGAAGAAGCTTTTGATCCCGCATTGGCAGCATTGATAGCTTTATTAATAGTTCTTATAGTGGGCATTATCACATTCGTTGTGGTGTGTTGTTGTCTTAGACATTGGGCAATATCTCCAAATAATATGAAAAAGAAGGATGCGCTCATTAAAAAGGCAATTATTGATGATTTGAATACAACGGAAAATCCCTTGTGGATTGAACAGTAAGTTGTTTTTTTTTTATATTAATATTTATTTTAATTCATTAAACTGAAATAATTTTAATTTAAATTTTACTGACTGATTTAAAACATGATGATGGGTGATTGTACCGAATTAAAGTTAGCATCAGTTCAAAAATATTAAATGAGAATATTCTGAGGACTTTAGTATTGATAATGAATAGGATCTAATTATCTTTTTTAGAAAATTGAAAATTTACGAAGAGCAAGAACTGACTATGCAGGTTTTCAATGAGCCTGAGCAAAACGGTCTGCCAAGGAGAAATAGCGAGGATTTCATTCCGGTATATAAAGAAGTTATTAAAAAAATATTTTATTTTAAAACATTTATTTCAGGATGACAATACATATGCAACTATTCAGCATCCAAATAGGCGTGGATCTGTTCATATGGCCACACTATCAATGGGCGATGATCTTGCAGATTACGCCACGTTATCAGGAATGCCACATCATTCCAATAGCAGTACCTTGCGGGGATCCCCAAACGTAAGCAAACAATTTCGACAATTTTTGAGAAAATAAAATGATAAACCTTTTGTAGTATTACGAAGCGGCGATGGGTTTCCAGGGATCAACCTTTCAAGTGCCAGAACCGGTAGGCAGCTCAACCGAAGACTTCAACACATTCAATCGCAGCAGATTTAAACACAGCTTGGGCGGCAATGCCGACAAACAACCAGAATATGTGGCGGAACTGATATAAAAATAAAATAAGTTTGTGTGAATGTGTGTGATAAGACAATACATTTCATAAAGAGCAGCAACAGTACCAATCCTCACCCAAAACGAATAAATATATATAAATAAATAAATATAAATAAACCACGTTTAGGAAGCGGTGATGTGCGAACCTGATGCGTTGTAAATAATTATGGTAGAGTTTGCTGATCGCCATGCTGTTCTTTCAGAAAATGAGATAAATGATTATTATTATTACAACAGGATTCCAATTTTTTTAATTAATTTGTTTTTCATTTTGTAAACGTGATATTTACAAAGTTAATGTTAATTAATTTATTTTTACTTTTTTGATTAAGATAACCCCGTATGGAAAAATATAACAACTAAATGCATTTCAGCCATATCAATTTTTTAATTGTAAGCATTAAAGGCAACATTAAATTGTATACATTTGTATATATGAATAAATATGTTTGTGTATAAAGCTTTTTCTTTGATATAATGTTTTATAATTTGAGAATTATTTTATTATTAAGTTTGCTGCATTTGTGCAGGAAATGAACTTACATCTAATAACCATCCACTAAATATCATGTGGAATCCAGAAAGCACTATAGGTAAGTAATTTTTTGCACATTTGACTTTATCTGAAATCATTTTTTGTTAAGATTAAAATACCTTTAGATTCAATAAATAAATAAGAATTTATAGTTTGGTATACCATAATGAAATTTGATTAAATTTAAACTTTTCAAATCAACAAAGTGGCTGACCTTTAGTGTTCAATTTTGAACTATTCAAATAGGGAAAACAAAACCCAAAACTCATGTGATCAATGTTATTCTAAACTGTCACTATCACGATGGCTTTTAAAATAACCTTAACAATACAAATAATGCATTATATCACTTGTCACTGGCCGCCATTAATCTACATTAATCCACACGGGACATGGGTTTGTTTTCCACAGTTGAACATCTCAAAAGCGCCATCTATTGAATTTTGTTTTTCTCCTATAACCACAGACTTGACTGTATACACATATTGTCAATGTACAATGGTAAGACATACAAGCTCTTGTATTTAAATGAGAATTTATATTTCTCTTCAAATAACGATTTTATAAAATTAATATATTGTAGCACGTGAATTACAAAAGTACTAATTTGCGGTAATTTTATATCTTTCTTACATTTTTAGTCCATTTTTGGGCATTATTAACAACAAATATCGTTAAACAAAATTTACATGCCCCTTCATATAACGATTTTAAAAAATTAATATATTGTAGCGCGCAAATTACAAAATTTAGTGCAAAGAATAAATGTTTACTCGTTAAACGAAGCCAAAACCGGATTTTGTTTAGTGTTTTGCTATGCAATGACTCGAAGAACCTGCGCAAGTGAGCGTACGTTTCCTAGTAGGCGAAGCCGAATCCGAAGCTGACTTCTAGGACTTGGTTTAATACACATGAGTAAATTGGCTTGATAATTCACCGCTGCACGGCTCGTGTCCCCAACCGTCAGATTCATGATTAAATGATGCACTTTACTCACTTGTACTAAAAAGCTATTTTCTAATTCCGTTTCAAAATGAGTTTTATGTTGCCGTTTTTGAATGAATTAAGAAGAATAATTCAGTGGATGTCTATTATATTATGCCATTGATTTATTATATCTTTACAGTACAATTATGAAATTGTGATTTCATATTTCATATTGACCTCTTAAGTTTTGAACACTCGTGTCACCTTGTAGTTTGAGCACTGTAGTTTTCCATAAAATAAGCCAATATTACTTCTTCGGATATATATTCCAACATTCCAACTTCCTCAAACCCACCCACTGGTCGAAGCATTGATAATTTAACACAAATAGCTCGCGACTTCGCTGGCAACAAGATTGAAATAGCAGCTGCCGCTGCAGCTTCAATATCCAAACTCGCACTTTTTTCGGAATCACTCATTTGAGGAAGAAATTATTTAACAAAAAAGTATATAATTTGTGATCAATTGTAATTTTGTATGGTAATTTTTTTTCTGTTTAGATATTGTCATAGTAACAGTATAAATTCCATGATAGATTTAATCATTTTTTTAAACAATATTATAAGAAATTAGAAAAAAATCTTGTATTGAAAATTGTCTACACTGCTACACGTCGAATGTGAAAAACACTCTCATTTTGCAACTAACTACATAGTAGTAATAAATTGGAGTGACAGTTCTGTTATAAGTGAGCTGTCACTATGCTACGCATGTACGCATGCGCGCACTTCATGCCATAAACTAACAAAAAACAGTTTGACCACTAGTCGCACAACCTGTATGTATTATCTACATGAAATATATACACCGAGCGCCAGTGATTATAAGACAGGTTTAGTTTACAAAGGAACTTACTCTTCTCGAGCCGGAGCTCCGGCGGCCCTGTCACAACACAGGAGGTAACCTCGGTCGGGGAGAGTTAGTAGTTTTAAAAAAGTGCGGGAGTAAGTTATTATATGATCAAATTTGATTCTTTCATTTACTCTAAAGGTTTACAATATGATCGTTGATCGTGATCGTTGGAGGCAATTAGTAGCTGCATATTTGCCAGTAGTTCGATGTTGTATGAGAGTTTTACGAAGCGCTCCAATTTCGATTGCGCCGTTGTAAATTGTGGGCATTCAAAAAAAAAAGAGTATCTATTGTCCCAACTTCTCCGTATGTGCTAAGTGAATTGTCAATTATATTAATCAGGTACAGGTGCTATGGGCTTCTCAGGTGGCTTGATCTTAGTCGACCTAGCAGACTAATTTCGCATTTACTGTGAAAGGGGCTATTCGTAAACCAGGCATTTACATTTCTTTCTTTTTTGATATTCCCGAAATATTTCAATCCTTTGGTCTGGCTTGTTGAGGAGACATTATTTCGCTATAGTTCTAAATTCTCTTTCAGTTAGCTGGAGTTAAAGTCAGTGTAATTAATAGTGATATCAATACATTGCTTCCCGTAGCCAGACGCTGCTTGTTCGTTGCCTTGTATCCCCGTATGACTAGGCACCCAGCAAAAGTATATGTATAAGCCTTTATTACGTAAATTCAAAAGAAGGTTCTTAATATGGAGATTCCAGATGTTGTCCTTAATGCCATAAGCACAGGACTGTATGGCATAAAGAGAACTCCGGGAATCAGAAAATATGACCGATTTCGTCCAGCCATTTGTGGAAATCAGAGTTCGGCTGTAAATACAGAAGTATTCGATGAAAGTTTACCGGATTCCTCAATGTTGAAGAGGGGAACAACAACGCCGTACGCGAAGGAAGCAGTCACTTGTAACTGAGCCATCAGTAAATATTTGGTTATACTCCCGCCAACGGCAAGAGATAAAGTCATTAAACACCATGTTTATGGCCGAATCTACTAGCGGATCGAGAAATTTTATTGAAAACGGATATAATGATTGGACAATCATTAGAGGGCCAGAAGGGGCGGTTGGCAAAGGCGTCGCTCGCTTATGAAAGTAAATTTAGGGCTATACCTCCTGCAATACCAACCAATTTTGTCACATATCTTTTGGGCAATAATTTCCTTCTTATATCTAATGGCATAAGGTCGGACTCAACCTGTAACACGTTGATGGGGGTAGAGTTCATGGCTCCCAAGCAGATTCTCATTGCGTTTTTCTGATTTTTTTCCAGAATTGCTATGGAGGATCGAATACAAAACGAAAACAAATGTGAGACAAAATCAAGTCTAGACCGCACAAACGCCTTAAATGCAAATGAGTAGCATCTCCGGATTACTACCCCAATTTGTACCTGCCACATCTCATTACGTTGATGCCTTGAGAACAAGATTTTTCTAGGGCGTTGCGGTGCTGGTTTCAAGATAATTTATTGTCAAATATTACGCCCAGAAATTTGTAATATGAGACCCCAGCTATAGAAACATTATTAAACAATAATAAGACAAACCATATCAGGAATAATATTACGGGATCTACAGGAAAAAAGTATGAATGTACATTTGTTTAAAGATAGCTCAAAAAGTTCTTGTCAGAGAGACTTCTAAACATTTCTGCCAGAACAACATTAATATCATGAGCAACGTTAATTGGGAAGTATCCTGCTGAGTATATATAAAAACCATCTACAAAAGAGCCAACTTTGACTCCGGGTATGGAGAACGCGACTAAGCCAATGATGTATTGTTGAAAAGCAAAAAGGCTAAAGGGACTACCCTGAAGAAGACTTATAAATGACGTAACAAGGCCATCTTCCGGTAAAGATCCGGTTAAGAATCTTTTTTGGAGACTAGTTCAATTATTATGTTAATTAGATTCGTATACATGAAGTGATCGCATTCGGCCTGTAAATAGGGATGGGATGAGTGGGACTGCCCTTAGTCATAGGAATAATTTTAAACGTTTTCCAGCTCTCTGGAATTACACCCCACTGTAGGATATTATTGAATATAAGGACTAAGTGGTCCCTCGTAGAGACGGGCGATTCCCTTCGCATTAAATAGAATGCGCTGTCATGACCCAAAGCAGTGTCCTTCCTATTAGCTAGGACCACATTAAGTTCTTCTAACGAAAGCGGGGGTGCGGAGAGCCATGAATGAAATTTAATGGAATAACCACTGAAGATTGTTGTACGAAGGAAGAAGCAAGTTTGGAGAGAAACTCTATTTTCTATGTATCATGCGTTCCAAATCTGGTTTTTTGTTATATCCGGATTGGATATTCCAACTAACCAGTCGTATCGACGTATGATTCATGATTTGAACAAAGGACGCGGTTATTGAGGGTTGTGAAGAGGTTTACCAAATCAGGAGAAAAACCATTGCGGTTGACCAAAGCAAAATGGTTAATGGCTTTAATTAATGTATTGATGTTAATGTATATATATATATATATATATATATATATATATATATGTATATATATTTATATTTCGCATCAGAAAAAGCTGTCCGGGGGATAGGCAAGTACATTATAGGATGGAGCAGATGGAAGGGATAGAAAGCATCTCATAGAAGAAGATTAAGGGTACTTATTTTTTCGGGGTTTAAGGTTTAAGTCTTTCTTTAATGGAGGTTTCCTCTAGACGAGTCGCTACCGGAATGAAGTCTCTCGCGAACAGAGTGTTGAGTTAATTTTGGTTTGGTGAGCAAATTCGGGGCAAACTCTATTGACCAGTTTCGACTTGAATTCATTCGAGTAGTGGGAAGCTATGCAATACATGCAGCAAGGATTATTACAGGATGGACAAGCTTCTATGCACAGGCACCGGCACAGGAGGGGCATTTAGGTTACTTACTTTTGCATGCTTTGGTGGTACGGGAATATCTTAAGTGGGGATCAAAATGTTAATGGGAATTGAGGTTAAAAAATAATTCTTTGGGTAAGAAATGCCCTCTGAATGTAACCACAATAGTGCGGATGGCTCAAAAGTGAATCCTGATTCGTCCATTTTTTCCACTTGTCGGTTAAGACGCTCAGCTATAAGAATTTCCACTTTAAGGGAGTTTATAGCACTATCTTTGATCTCTTGTACGAATTCGTTGGCTTTGCGAAATTTGGAAAATATAACCACAGCCTTATTTCTGCCTCTAGCAAACACTTTTATAATTGAGCCGCTTTAAGCAATTTGCTGCCGATCGAAGGGGGGATTATGTTCTAATCCGCACGTGGTTCTATGGAATAAATAAATTTACGAGTGGGGTCTTGTTATTTATTGAAGCCGCATTAATTGGTTGAGTGGCTTGGTCATTATAATCCGATTTAATTTGATCATTTTGGAGGTCTCTTCCGACATAATGAAAGGTGGATTCACCACCACCGATGGTGGGTTTTCTGAGGGTGGCCCAGACAAGCTCACCTAGTCTCACTTAATATTATTTAAATAAATAAATACTCACTCCCAAACATGTTAAAAGAATAATAATTAGGAATATAAGAAAGAATTATAATAATCCAAGCTTACTCAGACAATATTGCACCTAATTATAACTAATTAAAGACAGAAAACATACTCTGTGCTGTGAGATGTGTTTTCTATGGTTGTAACAGTTGTAACTATGTAACCACATGTAACGAAATAAAAATAATTAGATATAATTCTAACAAAACGTGACATCTACAGATCTCTTTGAGAACTAAAATATAAATATTGCAAAAGTAGATACCTAACTTTAATTAACTGACGTCCAGACATTTATATGACATTTATGAGGATGGCACTCAGATACCCGCTGGTCTAAAGTCTCAAGGTCAAATGTTACTTCAATCTCGCCCGCATTCTTTTTGTTGTCGCTAGCTGTTAACAGCTGTGATCAGCTGTTTTATAAATCATAACAACGTTGACGCCGTATTTAACTTGCCTCCATTCTTATTAGCATGGAATAATTTCATTGTTATATTTTTAATAAATAGATAGGTAGCTATTATGGGAAAATGCATCGTACCAAAGTGTGATGTATCACAGAAAAATAGATGTTTTAAATTACGCAAATTTCCTATGGACAATGATGTAAGTAAATTGATAGAATGGACCATTACTAAGTGATAATTCATAATAACAAAAATTGCCCTTCCCATGGGATCCCCACTTAGTCCACTTCTATCAGACGTCTTTATGACAAATCTAGAATCAAAAATTCTTTCCTTTCAGCTTGCCAATACACATAGATATTTTTCTTCAACATATTAACAACATTCATCCACGTATTCAATTTGCAGTAGAATCTGAGACAAATAACCAAATCAACTTCCTAGACCTTACATTAAAATGACAAAATAGTAAAATTTTATTTAACATTTTTAGAAAACCGACATTTACAGGCACTACAATCCCCCAGGACTCTAACCATCCAACGTCTCATAAACTAGCTGCATATAATTCCATGGTTCACAGAGCCTTATCCATTCCACTTAGTAAAGAAAATCAAGAAATTGAGTTTCAAACAATTAGACAAATTGCGACAAATAATGGCTTCACCACTGAAAAGATTGAAAGAATAATAAGTAGGAAGAAAACAAGACAAGCTTTCCAATCCATTTTTCCTTCAGAGTCAGTTAAAGACTCCAAATTTATTAGCATTACATATTTCGGCCCAATCTCAGAAAAAATAGCAAATATTCTCAAAAAAGAAAAATTAAGAGTAGCTTTTAAATCAAATTCTAAATTAAGTAACATGCTCT
>JARJEC010107380.1:0-23002 GCA_030264575.1 Tachinus sp. AB-2021
ATTTAATTAATGACAAAAAATATAATTATTCATTTTTGTTAACAGCAAGCCCAATAAACTATGTATCACTAATGACCCAGCCAATGAATTAAAAAAACCATTTAGGATGGATGCTCTCACAATAATGTTGTAAATACAGATAATTTAAATTGTTACGTTTCGTTTTCAATTATAAAAGTTACTTAATGGTTTTAATTAATAAAAAGTTAGTTCTAATCCGTAACATTGAATAAATAAATTTAAAAATTATTATTATATTAAATATTTCATTAATTAAATAAGTGCTAAGAACGAGTTTAATAGTTAAATTGATTGAAAAATGTAAGAACAATTTTTAAATTGTTTTAGTTTATTATATTAAAAGTGATGAATGCATGCATATAAGTAACTCTTACCTTTATGTGTTCTAGTTTAAAGCCTATACATGGATTTACTCTAGAAACTGACAAGGTTATCCTTTGGCGACTCACTCATTGATAAAATAATAGTTATTGCATGCAAACTTGCTTACATTCTCTATGATAGACCTTAAGCATCACATTTGATGTAATCATTAATAGATTTTGTATATTTAACTAAAACATATCTATCGTATACCAATTATATTATATTAAATATTTTCTTTTCTTTTAAGCTAATTATTTTTTCTTTTAAGTTAATATTTTATGGTAGGTAGGATTTATGAGCAACATATTTGTAAAATATGTTACGTATTTGTATCAATAAACAATTTATATTTGAGAAAATTGATAGAATCGACCGTAACTATGTAATAATTCATAATACAAGATTAAAAATAAAACTACTGTTTTTATTTCACGATATATTATGTTACATCGTGACTCCAGTTTCTACTGAACCCTAGTCTTTATCAGACGTGAATTAACAAAGAAACAGACATAAATTATATAAGAAAAAGAATTAAAAAACGAGTTTATTTGTAAAAATTTTCGAAGTTATATTCACGCTCATGTCAGACTAAATTATTTGCTACTAGCAGTGTGCCGTTGCCGACAATTTAAAATCACGTCAATATTGTCGGCAACATTGCCAAGAAAGGGAAATATAAGTCTATTTTCGATTATTATATACAAACAATTTTTTTTTTACTTTATTAGAGTAATATTTCTTGTTTACGATGTTTTAAAATATAATAATAATTGGTTTTAAAACCGTAATTAATAATTTAAGCCTTCTAACTAAAAATGTTTTCCAGCTGCAACTACAAATTATCATTGAGTGTTTTTAATATTTTTTACAACAAAAACAGTTGCAGTACTAATTATACTAATTATTACAGTTAGTCAGTCGTTCTTTTCAAATTGCAGTTGTCATTAAGAAAATCAGAAATTCCCAAGTATTGACATCTAATTCTAAACAGATTAGATAAAAAATATAAATAATTTATTACATTTGCCTGTAAAAGTTAGGTAGGTAGTTATTTAACATGCACAATTAAGATAAAATATAAATAATTTATTAAATTTGAATAATTAAGCATGTTAAATAACTACATATCTAACTTTTACAGACAAATGTAATAAATTATTTATATTTTTATATTAATTAAGCATAATAAATAACTACCTAACTAATATAGCTTTTACAGAGAAATGTAATAAAGAATTAGATATCAATATTTTGGAATATCTGTGGCTATTTCTATATTCAAAATGTCATTTACAATTAAATACAGGGTATTTTTAGGCCATACAACCTATCCAAATTGTATTGTAGTATTTTTCATTTAAATGCCTCAACGTTTTTATCATTTTCAACATTCTAAGAAGTCGACCTCGGTGGCGTAGATGGTTGAGAGACTGCTTACAATGCTAGCGGTTCTGGTTCGATTCCCGGGTAAAGGTGATTGTTTAGTGGTCATTCTATTTATTAATAAAATTGATTAATAGGAAAATACATTGTTGTTGGCTAATTCTCTACGTTATAAAAGCCAAAAAAGAACATCTAAGGAAATATTGCTAGAAAATTTACAGATCCATGTTTGTTAAATTATTTGTATTAAATTAAATTAATTTTTAATCGAACAAGAAAAAGTATAATATATGCATTATATCCGTTAACAAATTATTGATTTTATTTTGATTGATTGATTTAGCTATATTGGCACTTTATTGGCAATATTGCTGCTTTAAAAGGTACTATTGCCATTTTTAATATTGCCACTTTCTTGCAACCTATGAGAGTCTCGGCAACTTTCTGGGAATATTTCCAGTTCGGCAATATTTCAGCTTGGCACGCATTGCTATTTGCGAAGCACTTTTGCCACTGCCGTTGCTATCTTGCGCATACCTATGTCTTCAAATAATCCACACGTCATTTTACTAACATCACTCATTTCTGGTAGGCATGGCATTAAGTTGGGGATGGTGATAATATTGCTTTTGTTGCAGTAATTAGACAAAGAATTATAGGCAACGTTAAATATTCAGTCCCAGTCGGAAGTGGAATTAGTTGTACGAAATATATGACGTTAATGATACGAAATTAAAGTATTTTAAAGGGCATCGCACAGCTAGCATATCGGCGGCGATGCGCTGAGTTGCTCGGCTCTCCGTATTTTATTATACATTGTTCGAACTGACAGATCGGTAACCATCGGCAGTAGTGCCTATACCTGCCGACGCATAGTGGGGCAAGATACTGGAAAAACTGGCATCAAATCAAAAAATGAAACTCAACCCTCACAATTTATATTATTATTTTTGTACTACATACATTGGGTGATATAAAAACGTATATTTTTTCCTTTACCCCCTTTAATTATTAGTTGAAGCAATGGTGGTTTGCGCCGAGAGCAAGTTTGCTTCTTTTTATTAACTAAGTTTTATCGTTATAAAGAAAATAAATTTGCAATTTACAATTATTGAATCACAATCGTCGCGATATATTCTAGTATCATAGAATAAAAAACTCTACAAGTATGTTTTTTTTATAATATTGTTTAATAGCTTTTTCAGTCTTAATAAGATTTGAAAATATTTAATTTATATTTGAGGGATAAATATATCCTAGTCTATACAAGCATCTCAAATCTATTTGTATCATACTTGGTGATTTCTCGATACGACAGCGCGTAGCGAGAGGTAAATGGCCATAAATATAAAATATTTAATTAACATTTAACAAAGTTGCAATTAACTTATAATTTTTTTGTTTGTTTATTTGCTAACAGGTTTAAGAGAAAGAATAGTTGGTTTAAATTAAGTCAAACTAATCTTGAACCATTTACGGCGAGAACATAATCATACGTCATTTGTAATTTATTATGTAATTATGTAAAATTCTCTTCATTTGTAATAAAACTTTTATTGTTATAATTATTATTATTTATAATTATATTTAAGAAATCGCGATATCAAAAAATAATAAATTATACTATAAATTTTATTGAAAAACAAAGTAAACAATTACTTCCTGTTAAGTAGGAAGAGGTATATTTAATTTTTTTTGCTAAATAAATAACAAAATACTATTTATACATTTTTTCGCAATATTTTTAAAAAATAATCCATTTTAACATGAGACTTTTTTAAAACACCCAGCATATGTTTTTATGCCAAATATTATTAACATATTGGCTTCTAATTATCCCATATACGATTTGAAGTCAACTTCTGTGTGACGGCTGAAGACTGTCCATGTCAATCGTCAGAGAACAATGTATAATAAAATGCCTTAAGCCGCGCAGCGCAGCGCATCCCCACTGATCTCCCAGATGTGCGTTTCCCTTTAACTTTCCTAAATGCTGTCTTTGGTCCCTGACATATTTTTGTCTTTTTCTCGTGATATTGGCGTCTTGTTTTAGGTTATAATGACGTAAATTATGACTATATTAGTATATATAATGTCACGTTTTTGCTCGCAATACCTGATAGAAATACTCCTTACTTTTAATGTAGACGTTACGTTACTATACGATATCTTGGAAACTAAAAATCGTGGACGAATTTAGAGATAATTTTGCGAGATGAATTTAATGGTACTTACAGGATTTTTCAATAATTTTTTGTTTACTAGAAAAACGTGATTTTTCAAAATCAACCGTTTTCTTATTTTGGTTTATTTTAATAGTTATAAAAACAGGATTAATGCCTCTATGACACTGTACAATTTCTCATATCAAATCTTGTAGAATTTATTGAATCACGGCATTCTATTTTAAATTCAGCCATTGGAATGCCGTATATATTTTAGGGGTACTTTTTTACGAAAAATCCAGTGCCGTAGTCTGTATTTTCTTACAATCAATTTGTTCCATGTTTTTCAACAAGAAAAACTGCTAATATTTGGAAAGGTTTAATTAATTATTAAATCTCAATAATATAATGGAAGTGGCAATTCTTCTTTGTCAACATTTCATAAATTATTTTATGGCACTGTATGGCAAAATATGTCACGATATTTTTAAATATAATGTTTATAAAATTTTAAAAAGAAAAACTTCTTACATCATATTCATAATATTATGGCCTACGGTGGTATAACTGCAGGTTGCATTGAACTGAGGAATAAAATAGAATCTTTATGATGTCTAGTAGCTATTTCGGGTACTTTAAATGCCTGTTACAAGAACTATTCAATCCTAATTTCTAACAAGATACTATATACGACCACATACCGTAAGGGTTCTTATCAAGTTCCCGAATAAAGTTAAATATGACCTTCACATTTGCCTGACTATAATATATGAGTGAGACACAGATCGAATAATTTACAGCCTTACCCAAATGCTATAATTGATCTACGGCTACGAATTTTTGATGTCATTAATAGCATACCTAACATCTATTTGCTCATTTTAAGTATGACTAATTGCTTTTTTGATTGGTTAAGTAACAAGGGAGAACTAATGCATTATTAGTTTTAAAACAAATGTTGATTATTAGCAATATCTAAATTTTGTATCAATTATTATTAGAAAGAATAAAATACAAGTTACCTGAAATGTAACAGCTTAAGTTTTGGGACCGCCCCACTGCTTCCGAACTAATTCATGGAGTCGACGTGTGTGTTGGAACTCTGCATTGATTTCTTAAGGGCATTCCAACCATCATGGGCATTCCAACCATCCGAATGGAGTGCTACTATCCTAATGAACAGCCGTGAATGGGAATCGTGATGTGATTTGAGTGGAGTGACTGCGTCGACAAAATCCATCGGTTCAAAATTTTATCCCGGCTACAATATTGTTTAGTGGGCTTTCATGTATATTCACATTGTGTATTTATTGCGTGCTATAAATCTGTTTGTGGCGCTTCAGACTTCTTTGGGTTATACGATTAAATTTGTCAGTACTTATTAATAAAATATTAAATGTATATATCAAATTTACCTAATATATTTGTAATATTATGAACATTAAAAATGTTAAAGCAATAAAAAATATTAAAAAATTATATGGAAGTAAATCGAAAATAAAAATAATAATAAAAAAACCATTATGCAGGTTGGTATGTACTAAATTCCTCATGGGAACTAATACATATTGGTATATTTTTTTCTGAATTATTGGTTAAAGAATGCAAAGTAAACAAAAATAGAAATGTTCATTTACCCGCATATAATTTCTCCAAACACATGGTTCCAAAATTAACTCATTAAGTAAATTAATACGAAAATGATTTTGTCGATTGAAGAGCCACTTTTTCATCCACTTCTGTTTACGTTTTTTACGTATAGGCAACCAGCCGTTGACAACAAATCTTCATTTTTATTCATAAAATTAACCATAGTATAGTAGTAAAATAAATAAGTTTTAACTAGAATGGACTCAAGGAACGATCGCAAATGTCTATTATTTTTGCCTGTATTTTCAAGTCGCTCCGTTTGGAGTAGAACGGTTCACTCCACTTCATTTGGAGCGCCCGTGATTGGTCTTTATGATTTCTTAAACGGAATACAAAATAATGTTTATTATCAATTGTGTCAGGATAATTAGCGTAGATTTTTTTCTTTCAAATACAGGGTGTCTCAAAAGATAGTTTATATTTGTATAACTTACTACAAGAAACACAACGAACGCAAGAGGGGCGGGTGGTATGTCAATAGGTGGCGCAGCTCTTGGAAGTAATCGCTATCGTCGCTATAGAAGAAAATCACCAAAGTGGCTGACCTCTGGTGTTCCATTTTTTAAATATTTAAATGGGGAAAACAAAATCCACGTGATCAATGTTATTGACAACTGTCACTGTCACTGCCATGGTGGATTTAAAATAACCTCAACAACATAAACAATATGATTTTGTTCAGTGTTCCGGCTTAAAAACAGTTTTTCCTTCTATTATAAGCCTATCTCTGATAGCAATATAACTTATTATATCCACAATTCGTACTGACAGATAACTTGTGACTGGCTGCCATTGATCAGTGAGTCTTCGCTACGTCTTTATTTATTCAGATAATAACGCATCGCTGCATTAGGTTAGAGCGGCAAACTTTTAGACGCGTTTAGGTTCGTATGGAACGACCCTGACAAAAAGGTAGTATTGAATATTCTGCAATATTTATAGCTGCTCGTGCTTTAAATTCTCAATTTATATACATATGTAATATCTATTATTTTGCACTAATTTGACAGATTTTTCTTGTTCAAGAGCTTAGTGTTTAAACGGGGGTGCTAGCCGTGAACTGAGCTCTTGCTTGTTTGCATTTTGAATTGCAAAAATGTCTCAGTATTTTTCTTAGTGTTTATAGAAAACAGTCGAATTTCACCCTCAACGTTTAATGATATAATCTAAAAATGTTTGAAGCATCGCAAAAGAGTTAATAGAAGGTTATAAATACACAATTAAATAAAGTTATATTTGTTAAATATTTGCAATGTATATATTTAAATATAAACGAATGTAATAATGATATAGTATTATTAAATATAAAATATAATTTAATTTATTTAATTGTCAGGTAAATCTAAGCATGTTTCCTAACTTAAAAAATAATACAGTAAATTTAAATAATAAGGATTATTCGTATGCAAATGGAAAGAATAAATGTATAGCATATTATACGATTTTAAATAATCACAACAATTTAAAAAAGCACAAAGCAAAGCAATAAATTTGAACTATTAATTGATTTTGAAAATAAATTCAGGTTTAGTTATTTTTGTTCTGAAGAGATTACTTTTTGTAATGTGTTAAGTAGATTAAGGGAACAGAATGATAAAAATATTGAACATTAAGTATCTTAATCTAAAAAGTTAATGTATTTTATTTAGAACTAATGGACTATTTGAAATAATATTAATGTGTATGTAGGAAAATGTTATACAAATTTACAATTAAGAATTTTAATTGTTAAATTCAATTAAGTTGTGAAATATCTCAGTAACCTATTACAATCTTTATATTGTGCAAAAAAAACAATTAAAGTACAGATTATGTTAATATTTAAGTTTTAATTTGCATTATAATAATAATAAATGGATATAATGCATAGGTGTAGATAGTAAACAATTATCAATTAAAAACTACAAAATAAAGATTTAATGCAAAACACATCAATTATGTCGAAAACCGCTTGGAAAATAATTAATAAAAATGTAAATAAACTACAACATAATTCAAAGACAATTTTAAAATTAAAAAATATACTGTAGCTCAAAAAATTGTTAATATATTAAACAAACATTTTAATTCTATTTTAACCAATTTAATTGGAACTATTAGACCAAATTCTGATTATAAAAATATTCCAAGAAATCACAAAATATGCAATATGCAAGCAGATAAAAAGAGCAGTTTTTCTTGATATCACCAAAGCTTTTGACTTAGTTGATCATCAACTTTTGTTAGATTGGTTCAAAAGTTATTTAAGGGACCGGTATCATTATGTTGAAGTAAATAGAATAAAGTCGACAACGTTAAAAATGAAAAGAGGTGTTCCACAAGATTCGGTACTTGAGCCTATCCTTTTTATTATTTTATTAATGGTATAAATATAAATAGTCTTCGTATATTTGCTAATACGCTACATGTTAAATATACGTCACAGAAGTCGTTGCAAAAAAATGTTTAAACAATTAAAAATTTTAACATATCCATGTATATTTATTCTACTAGTGCATTTAAAAAATAATATTTCCGATTTTACACCACTAAATCATAATCATAATTATCAAGCAAGACATGGTAATAATCTATCTGTACCAGTGCATTCACATATTATGAAACAAATGAGTATCTCAATGATATTTTTTGAGGTATCTTGTTTTTTTTTTGTTTTATTTGTTTTATTTTTGCTACATTATTATTTAAATGTTGCAATGCTTTTAGCTACTCAACTCTTTTTTGTGTTTTTGTATTTATTTAATTTTATCTTTTTTCTCATTTTTAACTATATATTTTATTCATTTTTCCTATGTCATATTGGATTTTTTGGAATAAAATAATTTGAAAATAAATTATATTTATATTATGTATTATTATTATTACTCAATAAATTCCGTTAGTGGCTAATAGCCTTGTTTCTCAAATATAATAATTTCATTAAAAAGTAAAAAAAATAGAAAATTATAATTAGATACCTATTATGCAGTCAGGTATAAATGTAACAGGTAGAAACTGACAACCCTTTCTATGCAGTCTGTAAGGCCTATGGCTTGTGGGTACCAAACGGAATCGTTTTAATTTACAAATATATTCTTACAAAGTTTGTGCAAATAGTTTAAATATATAATAAGCATTGCCACTATTTATGATCTACTGTTTCGCTGGTTTATCATTTTTAGGGAACTTATAAAACGAATAACGACAATATTGTCTAGTATTGTTGCACTTATATATGCACATGTATATGAGGCAATATTTAATTTTCTAGTAAATTAAATTTGCGATTATATGCTGTGAAGCTATAAAGCGTATGCGTATGCAGCACAACGTATTTGTAATCACTAATATATTATGGGCATAGATGTAACAATAGATGTGATGATTTATGAATCCAAAAATAGATAGATCAGTCGTGGATTGTATATCCGTTGTATTATATATATTTTTTAATAGTCACTATTGACTGAATATTATAATATTACAACAAATATACAATCAACGAATCAACGTATTGAACGACTCGGTTTAACGGGATACCTATGTCTTGATGCGATCAGCAACACGGCCTAGAGGCTTTAATGTTTGGGTGCTAAATAAACAGATATTCTGTAGTTAACTGTATGCTCTGCAATTTTTAAGTACAAACGTTCCACTTATTAGGAAATTAGTTAAAAAGTTTGAAATGATTATTACAACACTGGAAAAACCAAAATGCGGGCGACAAAGGTTATCAAGAACGGTAGAAAACGTTCTGTTGAACTGTTTGACAATCCAAATCTTTCAATTCGGAAGCGTGCTATTACTATTCGATTAAATGAGTGGCTTGAACTCGATGGTTTACATTTGGACAATATTATTTTTGAGCAATAAATTCCCAAATTGTGTACTTTAATACTTAATAAACATTTTTTCGATAAACGGTTGCCTTTTTTTAATCGATCCTTTAAATATAACCTTTTTTTTGAGAAACACTTTATTATCAAAAGAAAAACTTTATATGCGTTAATTTGCAACATCTAGGCATTTCAGGTCCTATGCCTACTACTCAATTGACTACTATTTAAAGCTAATAATAAAATAAACAACGATTTTTAGTAAATTAAATAATGAAATAAACAATGTCAACAATTATTACAACAATAATTGTTTTTTCTAACAAACGTTTTTTATTGTTAAACTCTGTTAAAGTTGAAACATGGATTAACCTAAAATCATTGTCATGATTTCATTAGTCATAAAAAATAAAAAATAAAAATGAAAAGGGTTCAAACTCGGGAGTCACACATGCTCAATATGATTATTATTATTGCTCTCCTTTCATCATTCCACGTGACGAGTACGAGTGCACTGAAACATTTCGTGATTGCTGCTGATGTAAGGTAGCGTAAGAGCTACTCACATAGAAAAAGTTTTGTTTTTAGGTATTAGTGCTTAGGAATAGTACAATACAAAACCCGACCCATCAGAAGACAGCCTGGAAAATTAACAGGTGTAAATGCCATCAAAGACATAGATTTTCCTGATAAAATATTATATAAATTATAGCGATAAAAATTGGTATAGTACATTGATTTATGACACTTGGATCCAACTGTGGCAAACTGGAAAAAAATTCATAATTTTAGACGTCCATACCAATATCCAATTTTTATTTAGGCCAATGTATGGAAGCGGAATAAACTATACCTACTTTCAAATTAAATTCAAAATATTTAATCCAAATGATTCTAAATTTAACTTGATTTTATTAAGTCTATCTGTTGATATAATATAGTAAACAAAAGAATATTTTTACTTCTAAAAAATACACACCTACTTTTTTACTTTAATTTTAATAATCATTTAAGCATTTTAAATGCACGCGTTAGGTCTAATAATTAATAACAATTCAAACTATAGTACAAACAACTTAGCGTGGCCCATGGGAAGCGTTTTTGCGCAACGATAGAAAGGAACACATAATAAGGGATAGATCCAGAGTATGCTCTGAGACAAAACGAGTGCTGGGTTAGTCTTTGATCATACATTAGACCTCTCTCGAGTTATATGTTTTTTACTATCGTTGTACAAAAATATTTTCCATAGGCCATGTTAAGCTGGTTGTACAGTAATATGTATAATGTAATATAAAAAAATGTATTCAGAAATTCTTGGCTATAGTTATATTCATCAGATACACGAAACATTGTGTATCAACTATACATGTACATGCACGATCCATGGCATCCTTTGTTAGAATGCTGTAAATTGCATATTTTAGTTTATGAGCTTACTGCCAACTTAAATGAAATATATTCGCGTATTGTTTCATTTGTTTCAACAATAGTTTAAAAAATAGTATATTAAGTAAGTTAAATATAATTTAAGATTGAAATTTATTTACTGCCATTTACACTTTTAAGTGGGCAATTTAGATATTTTTATGCTACTATTTAATTTTTATTGATTTGGCCTCTTATTAAAACCATATTATATTATAAAAGTCAGTTATGTACACACACGTGAAAGGATGAAAAGTTGCTCATCTGCCTGATTATTTTGCATGAAACTGGGAGTTCACATTACAGAGTGGGATTGATGCTATTGTTCTAATTTTATAAACTATATATAATGGGGTATAGGTGTATTAAAATCCATATAAACAGTAATCCTTTTACAGTAAACTTCTAGTTAAATTATTTTCAACAAAAAATGCTTTGGGTAAGTAATTTAATTTAATTCAGTTTTTATATTGTTTTAATTTTTTTAAATAAATTATAAATATGGATCGAAATAACATATCTAGAATCAATATTAGTGTATATTTTCTTCTATAATTTATTGAGTATTATTCTTTTTTAACTGTGAAATATTTAAAAAAGTATATTTAGTCAATAAAATAAGCACAATAACAATTTGCTTATTTAAATAATTGTTATGTAATTTTGAATTAAAATTACATATCCAAAGTTAGTTACTTTAGGTTTTTGACAAATCAAAGTTATTTCATTATAATTCAAATCCAAGCTTTTTATTGACTGAAACAGATATAGACAAAAGAAATGGTAAAAGACAATGTTATAGATATTCAAAGATGGGATAATTGTTTGTGTTTTCGGCGGTGACGTTCGTAATAACAGTACTGACGAATTAATTGGGCGTTATTTGAAAATTATAAATTTCGTGTTAATGTTTAAGATAAATAACAAGGAATACTGTTTAATTTTTTTATAATGAATTAAATTTTACAAATAGAACTCATTTATATTAATATTATTCATGATTATCTGAAATTTGTTTTCTTTTTCGAAATAAATTTAATTCGACAATCATCAATACACACTGTGATTATTTCATTCTAATTTAAACGCAAGCTTTTGATCGAGTTAGGCAGGTTTAGATAACGGAATTGATAACCGACAAGAATTGACTTTTTTTTCCAATGATGTTTGTGATGACATTACTGGTATACTATTAAGGTTTTTTGCTGAAATAATGTTTACAAAAATTAAGCATTTTTTATTTAAAAATATTTTTTTGTTTAAATTGTTTTTATTCTATTAAATATAACAAAAAATTAAAAAATTAACTAACTGTTACATAAAATATAATAAATAATAAGTTATAAATAAATTACTACAATTCTTTGAGATGACAACAAATTTTAGGCTCGTGATTAAATGATAATGAATGTACTAATTAAATAGATGCGGAGAAAAAAATTGAATGGAAAATTAATTTTCATTGAAATTGCATGAGATGATAGTTGTTATTGCCAGAAAAGCATCGAAATTGTATTATTTACTTTATTTCTATATCAATTATGTCTTTGTGTATTATGCAATATTATAGTAAATAAATGCAGTTTAGACAAGAATTAGAGAAAAATAATCTATATCTAAATGTTATCATTGGTTTGTAAATTCTATAAAAATAGAAAAGTTCTAACGGAATAATAATCTTTAATTGAGTAGAAAAATCACGTCCTTCAAGTTGTAATGGAATTTAAAATAAAAACGGTTCAATCGGACAACATGTCATTAAACAAATTTCTACTTTTTATTGTAATAAGAAAATTATTAAATGTACTGAAGAAGGGTCTTTGATATATACCCGAAACGTATACTTGAACTTGAACTAATAATTGATTAAATAATCTAATAGTCCGATAGAGCCGTTTTTATTTAAAATTTCAATAACCTTTAATTTCATTATAGGTGTTATTAGTTACCATAGCATGTACGTGTTCAGCAGCTCGGTTAGAGAATACATATTTGCCACCAAATGGAGCTCAAGGTGCTGGTGGTGGTCCAGGCATCGCACCACCAAAGGGTGACGGAGGAGGAAGTAATCGTAAGTAGTTTATTTAGTATCTCTTTACAGAACATTCTATAACTATAATTGGATTAAATATGTAATATATGTATCATATTGACAACAGTCGTGACAATTGATTCACCCAGTTCAATTCAATTCAAAGTTAACCGTATTAACGTGACGGTAATTCTCATGTCGAAATTCGTGAAAGGTTGCCATTTAAAACATACGTGATGAACTTAACCATGTAAAATATTGTCGCTATTTCAAAGTTAAATTGTAAAATAACGAACTATTAATTCGAACGGAATTTCAATTCATGCGTTTTTCTTTTTGATTGGTTTGTTAGTAAAACTAGCGATACATTCGTTTTAAAATCTTGTTTAATCGAGAGTTTAATTGCTTTTAATTGCTTTTGAATAAATAGCAAACGTGTTTGTTAAATTCGTTGTGTAATGAATTATGTATTAATTAGTATGTAACACAATTTAAACAAATAACACAATAACCTTTCTACAATTTTATTTAATAAAATTTTTATTGTATTATAATAATCGTATCAGGTGGAATTGGAAAACCAGGACCATCATATGGTCTACCGGCAAATGCGGGTAGCAATGGAAATACTGGCGGAGGTGGTGGAGGAGGGGGAAGCAAAGGCAAAAGCGGAGATGATGCAAATGCTGTAATTATTAGTTATGAAAACGTAAATAATGGAGATGGTTCATATAAATACAGGTATTATCGTATTGAAATGAATTCACTAATATATTATAATACATTACAATATTTATATAAAATTCTTAAAATTTTAGCTTTGAAACTTCAAATGGTATTAAAGCTCAGGAAGAAGGCGAATTAAAACCAGGAGGAAATGAAGGGATCCAGTCTGTTTCTGGTTCATACTCATATACTGATCCTGATGGAAATCTGATTACAATTGAATATACGGCGGACGAAAACGGATTTGTCCCAAAAGGTGCCCATCTTCCCACGGCCCCTCCGATACCAGACGCAATTTTAAAGTCGTTGCAAGAAAATGAGGCAGATGGATCATCGCAAGCAGAAGGTAATGGTTATCCTAGTAGCGGAAGCGGAGGAAGTGGAGGAAACGGGTACAGATATTAAAATAATACATCGAATTTATTAAAAGTCGATGCAAATAGATTAACATTTAAAAGTGATTAATAAATTGCAAATGCGGGCATTAAATCAATTTATTGATTATAATAATGTTATTGGTATAATTATGATTTTTGATAATTCATTACAAATGTATTAAACGACCGCGCTTTGAATATGGTACTTGATAATGTATAATATATGTAATTGTTATTTATAACTTATTTATAAACTATCTATTAGACAATGCAAAAGAACTGACTCGAATATACAGTTATTATTATAACAATGTATTTTGTATTGTAAAATGTATACTTAATAAATAAAAAGAACGTTTATGAGTTATAAGATTCTTTTTAATATAAAAATAAATGAGTATGTGAAAATATAGGGATCTTCTTAGTTTGTGGCATCAAATGACATTTTTTCCAGGATGACCGGTTTTAGCTATTAATTACAACCTTCATCAGATCTACAAAACTAACTCAGTTTGAAGAAAACTCTTAATTAAATTTTGTTTAAAAATCTGCGTGGTCTTAATTTAATAAAAAGCAAAGCTAATGTAATTCCTAAAGGGCAGCATCCCAATGAAATAAACAACTACGTACTTCAATAACTTTCTTCCCACATCAACGCTTTCTAGTGAAGTTTAACTAACTACAAAAATAATAATATTTTTACAAACAAATTTTCATTTGCATTGGTTGGTTGTGCTGATCTACTCAAGATACTTATTTATATATTAGACGACATCGCCATTTAGAATAAAAATACATGCATACATGAATATAATACAAACAAACAGAAAACGAAGTTACAATATATTTTTTAATATAAAGCCAAAATGAAGGAAGTGATGGAATTATTATAGCTATATTCAATTAGCTTGTTCTTATATAGTAAAATCTCTCATATAGAAAATAGATGTTTCCTGAAACGAGTTTTTTCTGATGCCTGGAAGGATGGTATTGTAATATCTGTAATATCTAAAAAATAATCATCTTTTATTATCTAGTGTTTAGGCAAAATGCAATGCAATTAAATAATTGATGGTCAGTTAGGCGAAACTCAACAAATACAAATTTTGCAAAATATCTATATGCTGATGACACGTAAATATATATTTCTTTCAAAGCAAAATATTATTTGGTACTAAAAATGTAGACAATCCTTTTTAGATTCAAAAATAAAAATCATGATTATTGACAATGTATTAAACTTTGAATATCATACAAAGAACTTAGGTGGACGTAAATCTCAAACTTCTAGAACATATTAATAAATGTCTTTAAAATCGTATATCCCGTTAAAATATATTTAGGTATGCTATTGGTAAATATATTAATAGAAATTTTGAAAGAAAGTTATGTACTATGTTATTTCAATTATTGTAATTCTATATATAGTAGCTAGTGCTCATAAGCCTTTAGTTTTTAGGGTCTTTTCCATTTACCTTTTGCCATGTTCATTACTATGTCAAAATGAAACCAAATTGATTCTCAAACAGGTTATTTCCCTGTTTTAGTTCTTTTTTAGTCTGGCTACTATTACATATGTTAGTGGCTTCCCCATTGTGTTAAGTATCATATTAGCTTGTACTCTGTCGGGTCGTCTTCTTTCTTGTTTAGCTTTTTAATGTGTATCAGATTTGTCTTTTTAAATTTTCCGGACATTTGACTTCTCTAAAGGCAATGTTCATTACTCTCAGAACTGTTCCTGAAAATTTTTCTGAGATTATCTTTATGACCTGAACACTGACGGGTATCGGCCGTGGGGCATTCTTGTTCTTCAATTTTTTAGGGCTATTTAATTTACAGTTTTTCTACTGTGAATTCTTTCTTTCCGTTCATTTTGAATCTATTTGCATTATATCCACATTATTTCCTCGTGTATCGGAAATAGGTCATCAGTGGCTTTCTTATCCAGTTTCAGTCTTTTCTATTTTATTTTCTTTCAGGTCATTTTGCATCGCTTGCCCCTGTCGTTTCTATCTCTTTTACGAGCTCAGTTCATTTCAAAGATTTGCTTTTCTTAATCTTTGTCTTCAGTTTTGTCTTGGCATTCTTGGTTCTCTGTTCTTTTTATTTTTCTGTTTCTCTTTTTTTTTGTTTAACTTAACCTAATTCAATTTGTTTATACGTTCATGTGGTTATGCATCTGACAAATAATAATTAATTTGCCATATTCAATTTGTTTTGATGTTGTTGCTTAGTGACATTAGGACATTGAAGTTTATTTCAATTGCACTCATCGTTTTCACATTTTTTCTATTTTCGTTCCCGCAACGAACCTTGCATTTACGTGACGCTAAAAAAATGACGCTCCTAAAAAGATTAACTTAAAAATAATCTATACTTCTCGATCATATTTATGTAAGAGTTTTAACTAATTAATATATAAAAAACTACATATTTGCATATATTCAAATATTTACAATAAGGAGGAAGATTTATATAATCATATCACTTCTTTTCAAATCACCTAATACTATGTTAAGTTAGTTTAGTTTATTACATTTTTTATTTATTTTAATTAATTTCAACTGAACTAAATTATAATAAATTAGATTGTCTTAATTGTTACATCAATAAGTTTAAAGTTTAACTATTATAACTTTCTTACAATGTATGTAATTTTTTGAAAATATTTTTGGTCATGTTCAATGAAACTAATATAATTGTACGACTTTTCAGATAAAAGTAAATACACTTTATAAAGTGAAAGTAAAATTTTAAATTAATCTCAAATAAATTTAGATTTACACAAAAAATGATAAACCGTAAATACATATAATTAATTCATAATAACATGCATTAAGCAAAATAATTTTAAAAATATGTAATTTTTTCCGGGATTTTTAGGAAAACTGAAAATTTACACACAATTTTGTATGCAACGTGAAAGGAAAAAAGGTGACACGCTTGCTCATCTGCTTGATTAATTTGATGGGAGATATTGTTCGATAGGTAGAGTGGGATTTGATTGCCATCTATTGCTCTAATTTAATTTACTATATATAAAGGGGTAGCCGTCTTTAAATCACAAAACAAGTGTCTTGTTCAAAGTTAACATTCAGTGCACATTCATAGTAATTATTATAAAAAGGTTACAATGCAGTTGGTAAGTATCATATTATTTTAATATAAAAAACATAACATAAGAAATGTGTTAACTACTATTTATTTATTATATTTGTAAATTATTATTATTTTTTATATTGCTAGCTATATGCTTTATTGAAATTTATTAATTATAAATTTTAACATTATATCATACATCTAATATTACAACTAATTTAACAGTACCTACCTAAAATTTGATTAATACTATTATCAAATAATACCAAAGGGATCAAATTTGTAGTTACAATTTGGAATATCTTTGACGTTTTGCGATTTTGCCCGAGATTATTTTCATCAAGTCCAGTTTTAATTATTATCCAAACTTAAAGACGAGCATGAGGTAAACCACTTAATAGAATACATCTCACGTGATTTACTAAATGAGTGATTTAATCAATTATTAATTTAAATTTTTGTTTAAAAGCTCGTGCTGTATTATCGAGTTTTCTAGCTAAATTTAGATAAATATTTTTTATAATTTACGTATTTTTCAATTTTTATTGCATATTTCCAAACGTTGAATTCTTTGCGTAAATAATTTATTATGTTTATGAATCGTTAATGTTTTTCTTTAAACATCTTCAGGAATCAAAGGTATAAATAAACCGTCTCATGACAAAAATACACAATCAAACAATTACTTCAATCCATCACATAGTTTGCCGACATTTGAGAAAGGATGCACAGGTTTTATAATAAATTACCTGTTAGCTTTAAAAAAACGGATATTTTAAGTCAATATTTGGATATTTAGTAAATACAGAACCAACCGTACACGGTTGATGAATACTTAAATTGTTTAGAATTATTTTTCTCTCTTATTTTATATTTTATATTTTTGAAATAAATATATTGTTATTAAAATTTTAATATCAAACAAACAATACGAATTAATAAAATTGTGTCCACAATCATCAAAGTAGTTGTAGAATATCTAAATGTTATGAAATAATGATTCGTAATTATTTAAAAATTCAAAAAAGATATTGAAATATTTTTAAATGGCAGTAGTATCCAATGGTCAATTGCCAAATTTTCATTTGTTAGTTATACCCGCTGTTATTGCAATTCATATAAAAAAATTAAAATTTGTAACAAATGCACTATTTGAGTAATATAATGTCATAATACTAATATATTAATAAACACGAGTTTATAATTTACGCGTATAACTAATACCTAACTGTTATGGATATTACAATTTGTTAGGAGATTTCTAAAGCATATACATTAGTGTTATCGTTTTGCGTTTACTTTCCACAAGCAAAAATTATATATTAAAAAAAACTTATATTAATTAATTGTTAGTTAAAATATATCTATAGATTGTGATAAAATAATAACTACAAAAAACATATTGTAATTTACTTCAAATTACTACCGGGTACGACAATACGTTTTGACTCATTTTGATTTAAGCTTATGTACTCATGTAAGTATTAAAGGAATTCAAAGAAACTAAATATATTTCATTTGCCAAAACATTAACATTAAATTTAAACCTAGGCATACATAGCGCCCAATTATGTATTAATAATGTTTCTATGCCCTCTTAAAATTGTTAATGACCGGTTTGCGGCAGAGCAAGAGATATTTATAATTTCTAATAATTATTGGACGCAATTGAAATTTATTGTATGGTTATTATTATTGTATATTGTGTAAAATTTAAAATTATTGTATAAACATAATAATTATTGCATGGGTATGATCATATTGATAGTGTATCAGCATATCATTTTTTCTCGGATATAGTCAAATATTCTTTAGAGTAGTGCACTTATAGTTATGTCAAATTAAAATTAATGATAATGTTGACATTCTATAAAGGCATACTTTGGATTATCACAATAATAATTATTTATGTATCAAGTTAGTACAGTAATTCTTTGTCGAACTAACCTGAGCCGAGCGAGCAAACAATCAGAATCTTTTTGTTCAATGCTACTATTAAATATACAACTTCATTATTATGTAAAACCCAGCAAAGCAAACAAATAATACTGAGAAATCCAAAAACAAAAAAGTTAAATGTCTCTAACGACTTCTTCCAAATTTCGAGATAATTTTTTAATAATTTTTCATAAAGTAGCAACACAACTTTTATGGTTGGGGCCTGTGCAGTAACAAACGATTTGTTTACTGTCATACAGTCATTGATATGTTGATACACATCAGGTCAGGTAAAATAGTATATTTCAAACCGAGGTAATTGCAGACGGTTACATTTATTTATATATGTATATTACACGACAAGGTCTGCAATAAGGTTTTAATATAAGTAAAATTTTTGACAAACATAGTGGACGGAGAGATCAAGATGAAATTGATATTTGAAAAACTGCGTTTGTCGTAATAAAAATCGCATGATTTACAATCTACATTACTAATTCATAGGGGAAAAATACTTTTTACAGTAACTAGTGTTTTTTACTTCCGAATAATTTAAGACATTTTATTTGAATAAAATAACATTTAACTAAAATGATCACTATTATTAACTGTAATATTTAGTAAATTATTAAATTTTGCAATTACTTTTTCAATGTATTAAATTTAGATGCCATTTTTTCAATGCATTATGTATTCTACAAGTATGTTTTCATTCATCTCAAGACTTGTCACTTTTTTAATTTGCTAAATAGTATAGTAAACAAAAAGTAACAATAGCAATAAGGCACACCATTATGTTTTGAACCATAAAGTACTTTTTATGATTCATTCATAATTATAATTTAATAATTTAATTTTATTATTCTGTTACTGTTTCATTGTAATGTTTATTAAATAATGGTAGTAAATCATACAGCCACACGTATAAAAAATAGTTAAAATTAGAAATACATCATATCTCATTGTATCCATTCCACTTAGAAGTTATTGCACTTTTAACTTACTTAACTAAGGATTTTTTTCTATTTTTGCTGTGGAGAATATGACTTGGTAATGTCTTTTAGAAACCAGTACACACATACATTTCTATAAATGTTTTATTCATTTTGCCTTTGTTGTTTCAACTTTTTTAGATTTGTTTTATTTCAGTTAATACTAGTGGCGATGATTTGTGCCTGCTCAGCAGCTCGACTTGAACGACTTTACGCTCCTCCTGGCAATGGAAATGGCTACGGTAAGCATTTTAGAAAGAAAATCCCAACAAAAAAATACAAGTGAAATGTTGAAAGTTATTTATTTTGTATTTTAAAAAAGTCCTCAATATAAAACAAAGTTTGTTTTATTGCTGTATTAATTAGATTAGAAATGAAAACACTAAAAAGTAAATTTAATGTTCTATTATAAACTAATAAAACAATGCAATTTCATTGCACATACTAAAGAAATATACTTTACATAATGGAAGCTACTAATACATTTTTAATAATAAAGTTCAAAGTTTGCACACAGTTATTATAATTCAAAACCATTTTTAATGGATGCACAAACTATTATGTATATTAGATTATTATTTATATTTTTTTAACACAGGAATTTTAATTATTTTTATTTTTTAACATAAAATAGTTAAAATATTGTTATAGCACCGTTATAGCACCAGAATGGGCACTTAAAATGCAAGGTTGTTACTATAAAATCTGTAAAAATCATCTGCAAAATCGTAAAGCATTACTTTAAATCGTATTTTAGTTTCACAATTTCATTAATGACGTGATGACAGATTTCATTTAATAAAAAGTAAAATATAATACTATGCGAGCCACTTTGTGTATTATACTAATATACTTTTTTTGCAGGGAATGGAAAACCACCATCAACATATTTACCACCAAATGGAGGAAACGGCAACGGTAATCTATTTTATTTTTTTACTTTTGTTATTATTGAATTAAATCATTGAAGCCAAGTAAACATTTTAACCAAAACTTAATTAGGATCGCCAAATAAATTCATTAGTTAAAAAATAATCGAACCGTTTTAGCAAATAATTTAATTGAATAATTTAATTTAATTAACTAAAATTAGTTCTACTTTTATAAAAAGAAATCTAGATATAAATACCACCTTTAAAATTTTTGCGAACATGTAATAAATTGTTTCGTAGTTGTATTAAAAAAAGTTTTTATTGTTTTTTAATTTCACACAATATTATTATCTAGTTTTTTCAAATTTGGAGATTTCAGTATTGTATGGGGTTTAGTTGCGATTAGCTTCGTTTTTCTAATAGCAATAGTACTTGTGTCGATTCCGTTATCTATTTAGATACATTTAACAACATTTAATTTTTAAAAAACCAATAATTAAAAATAAACTATTTGATTAACGATTGCAAAAATAGTCATTTAAAAAAAATCATTCAAGTTTAATTTTATAGGAAATGGAAAACCTGTCCCAACTTATGGACCACCAGATGGTGGTAATGAAGGCGAATCAGAGGATGCAAAAGCAGAAATAATAAGTTATGAGAATGAAAACAATGGCGACGGTTCTTACAAGTATAGGTATAAATAATACAAATAATATATTTGCAATTAAATTACTAAATGGATGCCAAGTTAAAATTAGAATATTGTAATTAATAAATAATTATCATACCATTACTCCATGTAGTAATAAATGATTCTAAAAATGTCCCTACCTGAGGTGAATTTTTTTAACATTTGTTACTACATGGAGTAATGACGTGGTAATTATTTAATAATTACAATATTCTAATTTCAAATTTAGGTATTGTTATAATTACTCGTATAAATATAAAAAATTATGTGTATTTTAAATTATAGTTATGAAACGTCAAATGGTATTAAAGCTCAAGAAGAAGGTGAATTAAAAGAAGGAGGCGATGAAGGAATACAATCAGCAGTAGGTTCTTTTTCATATACAGATCCAGATGGCAATGTTATTACTTTAGAATATACTGCCGATGAAAATGGATTTGTTCCTAAAGGTGATCACCTTCCAACACCACCTCCAATTCCCGAAGAGATTTTGAAAGCGCTAGCAGAAATTGAAGCAGCAGCGGCGGCGGCTGCCGAAGCAGAGGCAGAAAAAGAAAAAGGTTATCCAAGTAATGGATATAAATATTAACATTGAAAATGAATGTGTTAAGAACTTACAATTTAATGCTATTATTGTATCAACAAAAATCGGTTAATCTTTTAATGCTAAAATCTATTTTATTTATTATAATATTTTCAGAATTGTTAAATTTATTTAAATATGCCTGAAAAGATTAACTGAAATATAATGTTGAATACGTAGACCGACCATGCTGCGAATAAAGGAATATGATAATATATTTTTGTTATTATGTAAATACCAACTGAACTACGCTTCGAATACAGGAACTTGATTATAATAATACAGTAGCTATTTATCAATTATTTATGTGAATACAAAAAAACTTATTTTTTTTGAATTTATTATGATTAGAATATAAGATGTTATGTAATATTTATTAAAATGTACTTGTACAAAATAGTCAATAAAAAAGCTTTTGTGATGTTAAATTGATGTTTTAATGATTTCAAAACAATTCATGTAAGCCCTTAAAAATAGCATATGTTTTATGATTTTATGTATTTGCATATTCTACAAAATGCTCGTTTGACTTTATTCTTTTGGTAAGAAAACGATTTCCTAACGCACAAACTAAAAGAAATAAGATCGCTAATTATATAAAACCGAAGTATTTTACATGCATACATAACCTTTTATAAAATTCTACACCATAATACACCTAATTATCTTTATGATAAAATTACATTTAGATCGCTCTCTACTATTTTCAACTAGTTATATGAAGCCGTTGAAATTATTTCCAACAACAACATTGAAGGTAGTCGAAACAAAGTTAAATTTGAAAACATTGTTTAATTAACTAATCAAATTGTTCAATAGGTTTTTAAAATTCCGATTGTTTACAATTTCCAAAAAAAA
>JARJEC010107410.1:0-12042 GCA_030264575.1 Tachinus sp. AB-2021
TTTCGTATTTCAATTTAAGTTTTTCATAAAACCAAGTTTAATGCTTGAGTCACTACTTCCTTGCTGTTTTCCTGCTTATTAAAAAAGAAATATTTACTTTTTTCACTTCTTTTATCTTTTCACTGTTTACGTTTAGATTGTTTAGCTCACCACTGCCTATTATTAGCTATTTGCACTTAACCAAATTCATTGTAAGACCTGTTTGTTTGTATCTTCGTGCAATTTTCTGACCATGTATTCGAGGTCGTCTTTGTCCACCCGACTAGAGCTCTATATAAATTTAAAAATATGTAGGAGGTAGACCGCAGCCTTGTCTTAACCCTTTTCTTGTTGTATATGGAGCGGTTATTGCATTTACAAATTTGATTCTTGTTTTTTTTTGTTTATATCTATATATATTTATGATCAGAATTGGATTAAATTTTAGATTCTTTCTATAGTTGTGAGATTGACACGTTATCATAAGCATTTTTCAAGTCTATTAGAGTTCTATGCATTTCTCTATTTGAATTTTAAGTGTAAACCTTCTCTACTGTAGATCTTCCAGCTCAAGCAGACTTCTGCTTGTTCCTCTGGTTGTTTGGTCATAATATCTTCTACTTTTTTGATTTCTTAACATTCTGGAGTATATCCATCCAATACTCGGAATAACTGCAATTCCTCTATAATTTTTAGGATCTGTTTTGGAACCTTTTTTGTATTGGTAATATAAATGGTGTACTCTATTCTTCTGGTATTTGGTATTTTTTCTCTTACATTTAAACATCTTTTAAACAATTGTTTTAGCATTTCAAATAGTTTTAATGAACCATATCTGATTAATTCAAGATTTATTCTACCGGGACCTGGTGCTTTTTTAAGTTTTGTAGATTTAATCGCCTCTTTTACTTGGTCTATGATTTTTAAATTTGCAAAAATAATCTAACAATTTTAGAATATTTAACTTTTACCAGGTGTGATAAATTAAAACAAAATATCCAGATTATTGATTTGTTTCCAAAAACTTTTGTGGTGTTTTGGCAGTTTATATTAATTTAATTTTGGTTTTTATTAAATGAGAAATAAGAAAATTGATAGAATCGACCGTTACTAAGTGATAATTCATATTGCAGGATTTGAAATAAACTACTTTGTTTTTTATCACAATTTATTTAGTCACAACGTGACTGCAGTTTCGACTGAACCTCAGTCTTCATCAGACGTTACATGAGTGAATTAACAAAGAAACCATTTTTTATATAAGAAAAAGGAAGTAAATATTACAAGGTGTTTAGGTGTTTTGTAATATTTACCTCCTTTTTCTTATATAAATAATGTCTGGATTCTTTGTTAATTCACTCATGTAACTTCTGATGAAGACTGAGGTTTAGTCAAAACTGCAGTCACTGCATGCATATTTTTGAGATATTCCAGTTATATTCATATAAAAAATTTTATCTAAAAATTACGTCCCAAATACGGTGGTGAAGTTTTTTTTACACCACACAGGTTGATTTATAACCTGTTTTACAAAATAGTTATATATATATATATATATATATATATTAAATATCTTTAAATACATAAAACATATGTTATATTTTCTATAGCTCTTCTTTTAATGTTTATTTTTGTTATTTTGGAGTTTTTTAAAGTTAAGCGTGATTTTTAACTTAATAAAAAAAGAGCAAAGAATCCGCTCATTATTTATATTGCTCGGATGATATTATGCTAACGACATTAATTACTCTATAAATATAAAGATAATTATCAAGTCATAATTGAATGAAATTCACATAGATAATTATCAATAGTAATATATTAAGTGCATCGAAAATTATCGAAAAGTTTGCCTGAAAAATATGGTTGTCCAGGAAGTACATGGATTTATTTTAATTGTAATTTGATCAAAAGTGGCTACCATATTTTGAATGTAAACTTTTCTAGGTAATTTTTACTGCACGAAATATATTTAGCAGACCATTTCCTGGACAATATAAATATCCGATACTGGCAGATATTAATTAATCTGACTTGTGTACATTGATGGGGTTAAGAATCTGACACTAACATTTATTAATTAATTTGTCAAGTTCAATTTATTTATTTTGTTGCTTAGCTTCTTTGCTATAATTCTTGCACAAGCGCAATTTTCAGTGTAATTTATGCACAAGTGCAATTTTCAGTGTAAGTGGAATCTGATTGGCCAAAATTTTTAAAATGACTTGACTGTTTTATAATTATAGAAGGAAGTAGTCTGTAGAAATACCATAAATGAATTAAAATTGCCGAATATTTATTAATATTGTCAGTTGTTCAGGTTTCCTGACAAATTAACACGAGTTTTTCTTTGCATCGCCCTATAGTTAATTATCCTAAATATAAATTCACAAATGGTATTTGGTCGGACTATTTAATGAATATATAAATATAATTCTCAAGTACAAATGGTCAGTGACATGACGTTGCTAGACATCAATCAACATGAAAAATATTCATAATATTCGCTGATATTTTATGTAGGTTGGTCCGTACGTACATGCTATGAGTGATTGATAAGAGTATGCATTAAATAGTCATTGTTATTATTTGCCGACATACTTTATTTGTTTAGGTTTCATTAAAATTCTATTTAAAAATTCAAATTGTTTAATACGTCAAATCATGACTGACTGGACAAAAACAAAATAATAGTATGCAAATCTTACTATCTATAGTAGAGACACAGTGAAAGGCTTATTACACATTAAGATGAAAGTTGATTATAATAAGAGATAAAAATGTATTAAATTATTAAAAATATTAGCTAATAAAATTTAAAAAAAAAACTGATCAACGGGTAAGAAATATAAATATATATAATATATATTATAATATAAATTTTTGAATATTGGTTTATACTACTTCATTTTTTCAAATATTTGTAATACTTTTAAATGAAAAATGTATAATGATTAAAAAATATAGACGTCCTTCAAATTGAATAAGGTAGAATAAAAACTAGACGGATTCTTATGTCAGCAATAAATTATTTATTTATATGGACATATATGTATATTAACGCTGACAATTGGGGTGCATTAATCGGTAGCCTTTTATCAGTGCTAAAGATATTGTATGTAATAAACGAATTAACTTATGAATCAAACAAACAAGTAAACAACTGTACAAGATGAACAATAAAGAGAATAATTCCATTCAATAATTGAAAATTAAAAACCAACGTGAAGATTAAAATAACGTATATTAGATATAAAAAGTTAAATTTATTTAAAATGTATTAAAAAAGTTACGGATACATTAAAAATTAATTGTGTATTCTCTCACAATTAGTAATTAAAATGTATGTAATACAGAAATAAAAATGTTGTAAACGAACAACAATTACACGTAGAAAAGCTGGACCAATATCAGTCTTATATTATTATATTGTTTCCAATTTATAGAGAGAAATAAATACAAGTGGATTGTTTAAAATTTATAAAATGTATTTGCATATTGCATATATATTTGACGAAATATGTGCGTAAAATTCAATAAATAGATGGACTATAATATTTATTTAATGGGAATTTTAAAATGCTTTAAACGTTTTAAACTGATCTTATATTTTAAGATACGATATTCGAAATATATACCCTCATCTGTTATTTGAATATGATAAATTCTTTCACCAACTCTTCGATTTATATGAATGACCAATCGAGAAATTAACTAAAAAAAAATAATTACAATCAATTATTTAACGGCATTGGCACGCATTTGGTTAGGCTGCCCATTTGAAATTTATTAATGGATATATTATCTACAATATAATCTTTGTCATATTCAAATAACAGATGATGGTATATATTTCTAATACCGGATCTTGTACTAGTATGAATGCAATCTGTTTCATAGCGCCCGTAATTGATCAATGTGAATCGAATTGCGGTCACAAAAATTAACAATTAGAACTTTTAAAAAAGATTAAATTAATTATTTATTAACTAGTGTGAATAATTTAAAATTAAATTAAAAAAAAAACAATTTATTAGTGATAATTAATTAATAGTAAAAAAGGTGAAAAGGTGAAATATTGATTGTATAAAATGTTTATTAAGCTATTACCAGAGTTTTTTTTTCAATTTAAATAGATTATGGTAAATAGTACTTAAGTGTCACTATCTTTTATGAAATTATTGTTATTAATATGTTACGTTTTAGGTAATTAAACATTTTTTATAATTACTTTCTATGTCAAGTATTTTCCTTTTGTTAAAATTGAAGTAATGGCTCAATTTGTCTTGGTGATACGATAGACCGGTTTTGTTGGAAAATGATTTGTAGTCGCGTTTTTTCTTTTGTTTCCAACAAAACAATTTTCCATGTCCGACAAGCTTTTTTTTCTTATAATAAACCTAAATTTACTGCTGCCATACTTACATACATATATCCTACATATTTTTTGTGTTAATTAGTCTATAAAATAAAACATTTTAGCACTGATGAAGGCTGACAATTAATGCTTCTGAATCTGCGTTATTACAATTATAATATACATGTTATTTATAATAATATTTAAATACATTATTTTATGGCTGACCTAAGAAGCAACCTAGTTTTTATTTTGCCTATTATATTAATTAATAATAATACTTAAATTAAATAAAAATATTTGCAAGATTTTGTCTACATTAAACTAGAAAAGGATTTGACCCAAATCTATACCAAATCTATTGGTAACAAAATATGAAATGAAATTATTAAAATGTAGACTAATAATTATACTGTATTTAAGTTATATGCATTAAGATTGTTGAAGGTTTGCTTACCCGACTAAAAAACACATTAGCATACTGTTAGCCGATATGTTGATACAACATTTATTCGCATATAAAAATAAATAAAACGTTTCCTTTCACAATTTATACTAGTGCCCAGCTAGCAATAAATGCCAATATCTATCTATTGAGGAGGCAATTGAAAAATTAATGAATTAAATATTTTGACATTTCTTATAGAAAGTTTTGCAATAATTTAATTACAAATAGATATCAAACGTTAATCGATAATGGAAGCCGCTCTTTGAACTGGTTTTTAATTTTATGTGATTATCAAACGCCATGAATAATTAGCACCTCATAAAAAGGTTAATCCCATTATACAAACCATAAACACTGCATTAACATTTGCGCGTTTAACGAAAGACATTATATTACTACGAGAGCAAAACGACCAAAGTGATCTTTGCGTTCGCTTCCTTTTATTCACTTCTTAAGTGGTTGTAGATATTGACGTGAGCGTGGGAGTATTTAAATGTAACGACCCAGGAACTCGGTTGATTGCCTAGGCAATTAGTCCACAGGGCAATTAACATATTTAGCTGGACGTGTTTTACATCTTGCTTATGTCTTTATTATTCATTAGCTTAGGAAATTATTAATCATCGTGATGAGATTGTCGCGAAAAAATACAGAAGGTAAATGATGTGCGATTGCTAAATTTGGTAATTGCAAGAACAGGTTTATATTATGTACACATCCATAATTAAATTACATTTAACTTCGAATTTAGTAGTACAGTTATGGCAAATAACAAGCTAATCTATAAATATGTTGCAATTATCCCAAAATAAAGATGTCTGTACAGTTTAAAAAATATGTAAGTAATTAATATTAACTGTACTTTTTTTTGCATTAACCAACTCGCCCTGACACTAAACTATACAAATTATTTATTTATTTGCTGTGTTAAAAATTTATGAAAGTATTACGTTTTTTTTTTGTTTTTTGCAATCCGGTAATTTTAATGGGCAATTCCATATTAAAGGAGCTACTGTACGGTTGGGGTTTAGTATCTTGTTTTTAGTATTTTTTGCGATTCTATGACTTACCGGAAGTTACTTTGCAAGATTATTTTAGTACGGGATCGTTCGGAAAAAAACATTATTAAATTTTATTATTAATTGTAATTTATTAAGTGTATTGAAAATGATCGAAAAGTTTGCATGAAAAATATAATTGTCATTTGATTGTCAAAATGGCTTGAGATGATTATTTTAAAATTATATACACTATTTCTATATAATTTTAAAGTCATTTTTTAATTTAAACTTAAAAAAATTGAATGTAGAGCATAAAACCCCATTTTTTACGGAAAAATCAAAATGCGCAATCGATTGTAAGTTTTCTATAGAAAGTGAAAATTATTGACCTATTTTCATTGAATATTTCACAAACCAGTTTTTCGAGTTACAGTTACATCTGTCATGCAACCTATTTGAAATTCTTCTAGTATGTCTAACTTGATGTATTTTGATCTAAACTCAAGTGAAAATTAAAAATTTGTTTGCGAATTTAGATTTTAAGTTCCCTTAAATTTCAATAACTGCAAGATGACGGACAACAACTTTATTAGAACCAAACACCTGTAATCATTGCATCCACTAGTCATCCATAAACGAAGAAGTCAAAAATATTAATATTCTGTATTTTTTCTAAAGATTTCAACCATGATGTTCTGATCGTTAAAGTTGTTTTGAAATTAAAATTTATAACAAATTTTTCGTTGTTCTAATCCTAAATCATCCGGCATGTATACCTCTTACTCGCTTATTAGCTAATGTATAGAGTGTGAAAAGATTACAAAACCCGCTATTTGACAAAAAATATTAACCTCAACAATAATGTTATTTGTGATTATTGTTACCTTACTTGCCCCCCAAAGTTAGTTTAGAGTGAATATTCATTTTATTTATAGTTTTTTGTAACGGAAATTTACATGTAGCGGTTCAAAAATATCGGCGACGTTTTTTTGCGAGAAAGATTCGTAGCTAGAGTTGTTAAAAAAACGCAATGCAAATTCCGTATTTCGGTCTAAAGTCCAATGATGTGAGAGACCAAGTTCATAATCAAAACGAAAACGGAATTCATCTGTTTTCCAATGGCGACAGAGATATGAGTACACGTCGAGCAGGAAGAATTCCAAACGTGAGTCGCAAAGTACATTAAATTTTAAGAAGATACAACTGAAAAGCATTTGCAATTAAACTAAATAGTCACATTTGATTATTGTAAATTATTTTGATGTAAGTATTTTTTGTGATTTACTATTAGAATTTAGAATGATGTAGATTTTTTAAGAATCTATGAAGATTATTGATATTTTTGTGAGTCCTTTTTTAATCATTTGGTAGTATCTGAAATTTTGGTATTAAGTAAAATTTGCCAGTAATTTTTTTAAAGAAAACTATGACTTTAATTCTTACACAGGTGTTGCGCTTAAGTTTTATACAAAATGGGGGATTGTCAATAAAAAATGTTTGCGCACAGGACTAGATCACTAGTTTTTCAGTAGTAGACTCAGTAGTACGCTAGCTGATAGATAGATGCAAACTCAACATGCATTAGGTTAAAATAATTGTTAAAAATAAATATTTAGTTTACTTTTTATAAATTCGACAAGTTGATCGCGATCGACTATTTGAGCACCCCTGCTATAGACCAATACTGGCAGCAGTTCTAGTGCCTCGTTTTATCTCCCAGGCGCTTATTTAGAGTGTGTAACAAATTTTCATAAAATTCTGTTTCAATTCAATGCATTCAGTTATCTGAACTGAGTTGTTTTTAAAAAGTTACGAATGTTTTTATGTATTATAATATACTTAATTTATAGAATAAAGTTACTAAAAATTGATCCAAAGCACCTAAAGGTGAGAAACAAATTTGGATCTGTTTTCATAAAATCAAGTTTTTAATTTTCACTTAACAACTATTTATTTTTGGAAATGATGATTAATATTAGCCAAATAATTTTATAAATTATAAATGACTTAGAAAAAATGACCACATCAAAGTTTATGCGTTTACTAGAGACTTGGATTGTAAATATACAAGTGCTAATAATCATAAGGATTCCTATTTATTATAAAGTATTATAACTGAAAATAAGTCATTACAGCATTAAGAAATAACCGATAGTTAGATTTTCTGCCCTTGAGCTCTAAATTATAAAAGTACCCACTAATGTTTTCACAATTTCTTACATTTTGCTAATTAATAACAATAATTAATTTATTAAAGTAGTTTTTTTACAATTCTATTTGCTTGCTTTAATGCAAAACAAAACAGCAGGTATGTCTAACTTTGGCAGAAAGACATTGAGGCACAATATACTATTATTATTTATATTTAGAACAATGCTATAAAATTTTATCAGTTGGTCCCATTGCAAATGTTAAACTAGTCATGTGTTGTACGCATTAGTATGCTATTAATTGTATGTACAGATTTTACATCAATTATCGAAAGAAAATATTGGGTAACCAAAAAAGTTTGTTTGGTTTTTCTTACACAGATTACCATAAAAAACCGCGCAAATGATTAGTTATCTAATACGAACCATTTTAATAGAATAATCAATAAAATATGGTTTAGAGATATACCATGGATACCGATGATTGAAGCTAGAAACTTTTTCTTTTATGATTAATGCAACAAAAAGTGTTTTTTATTAGTTTGATATGCTTTCATTCACATTTTGTTACAAGATAAATAGTTTATTTTAATATTGGTTTAAGTTTGACTTTTTTTAGGGTATTAGAGAATAGCTTTTTTGAAAATTCAAAAATTTAACTAAAATTACATTTATCAAAAAGCTCACAACTTTCAAAAAAAGCACAGTCTTTTTTTCTTGTATAGAAATCTGTAATAGGTTTTTTTTTAATCCGATCCGAAAAATCCGATAAAAAGTATACTAAACCTAGTTTAAACACTGAAAAGCTAGGTAGAAAAGAAACCTTAAAGCAGACTAGTTAGTCAAAAAAGGAAATTTATTGGATCAGAACCTATGATAAAAATTCGCAGACATGCAATGGAACAACTTGTAGAATAATTGTGAATTATTGAACCATACAATACTATTTCAAACAAGATCCACACAAATTATTTAAAAGATAAGATCGCATATAAGATATAACTGCGATGGCTTACAAAACTGATTACTGAAACTATAGTTTTAAGAAACAGGTGGTATAGATTGTGCATACAAGAAAATGCCGAGAATACTTGGAAGACGAAAAGGCTCATAGCCTATTTATTATACATATGTTAACTCAACATGAGTGAAATAAAAAGAATCTCCTGGCAAAAACTCTTTGACTTTATAGAAGAAATAAAACTACTAAAGAAGTATAATATCAGAGATACAATAGGACCACCACACCCGCAGTTTAGGGATACTTGATGAGCTACTTCAGGAAAAAAGTAAGGGTTCTCCGGGTTGGTTAATTTAGAACAATGAACTTTAACTCTGGCAGCCTCTTCTAACTTCTGCGTGAATTAATATTAATGTTGTGGATTGCAAATATGAAAATTATAAATAGATTCTTATTAAATAAAAACTCAAATTGTTTCTAAATTAAGTAGTGCTTTATTTTAGTTTCTAATGTTTAACAATTATCATTGGTTTAAAAACGTTTACGTTTTGACTATTGAGTAGCAGTAATATTAATATTTTTATTATATTTTCAAATTAGCTATGATTACATCAATAACGACCTGAAATTTATCTAGACATACAGTTCAATAATTTTCGTATCAATTGTAAATTACAAAGGTGAATATTATTATAAATATTACAAATCATCCGACACAATCTTGTATAAATTCATTATAAATTGAATACGTAATGATCGGCTGCAAGTAAAAACGAAGTGGAGAAATGAAAATTTTGTCAATAAATTTTAGGTATATAAAAGCTAGATCTGTGACAACTCTTATACTCCACGTTTCTAATTTACATAAGTTCATAAAAAGACGATTTATTGTCGTCAAACTGGATTCGGTAGCAAGTCGGCAGAATTCTAACTGTTCCTTAATTACAAAAAAGTAGATATAAATATATTTGGTTAGCTATAACATTAATTAATATATGAATTATTCATATGAGTCGTTTTTATTTTATTGAGGCTCGCGATAGCTCTGTTATTCCTATTAAATGGCATTCTTAAGCTTTATCTGGCGGAATTCTCGTACGCTGTAAACACTTTCTTTGATGCGTGCTTGCATACATAAATAATTAATTGCAATGTTGTGAATTTGTTTTTTGTTAAGTTACACATTGACATCACATAAGTTGTAATTATATTGTTTATATTATACTTCTATAAAATTTAAAGGAGCCCTTTGCACACATTCCCGTAATTACACTATTGTGTGTATGTTTCGTATATGAGTGCGGCTAATTATATTGTACTAATTATGTTCCATAATAATTAGTAATTTGTGTAACACGCGACTAAAACTGCACTACAGTGACGCGAAGATATAAATTTGCTCAGACGGTTTCCTGCGAATCGAAAGAAGAATATACCAACCATTAAATCCAATTAATTCAACACATATATTTATTATTCAAAAGCGGTTCGCCTTAAATTTTCGGTTCGAGTGCATCATCAGTCCATTTGGAAGCTACAATAATGTCGAAATACTTTATAACGCTTTATTAATAATGAGCGAGGCAATTTCTACACGAGAAAAGGTCAGAGTCGTGAGGTTTTAAATTTGAATATTTATGCAGTGTAAAAATTCTAGTAGCGAACATATTGTGAATTCGTTATGGTGTGAGGATATGTTTTATGAAATGCTGCACATACGCTTTTTTATTTATTTATTGCTAACATGTTTGATTTGTATAAACCTGAACGTTTTTGTCATTTTCACTCGGCTAGTCGGAAATGTAAACAATATTTCTGTCGACAAAACGAAACATTAATTTTTGCATAATAATTGCAATTTCATAATATTTTATTTTTCAAAACATTTGCTTAGCCTAAAATATAATAAAGTATAATTTGTATTAAAGTGCTTTAATCATAATAATCATCAAAATATGGAGCAACTATTGTAATAATGTAACAAAATGGAAAAATACCTACAAGTTTAGAGTTAATATTAAATAAAATTGAAAGAAATCTGAAATGTTGAAAAATGTGGAGCAATATTGAAAAAACAAACAAAAAAATAAGAAAAAGTAGAGAATATTAAGCAAGAACTTTTGAAATGCAACTATTGCTAAACTTTGAAAAATGTGCAGATTGGCAGACCATATAGAAATGACAAAGATAATTTCAATATTGTGTTAAACAAAAGAAACGTTAAAAATCGCAAAACATAATGGATCCTTAATAAAAATATAAAATGTGAAAAAAATCTAGAAAATCAAAAAAAAGAATTGAAACAATACATGGTAAATGTGTGCAAAAATTATGAAAAAGGTACCAAACATAATATTGTAAAATATTGAATAAAATCACAAAATGTGTATAAATTTGCAAACAAAAACAAATTTCAACAAATTGGACGAAAAACAATTTTTATACAATTATAAATCATAACTCTCAATAGCCTATTTGGTAAAATATTTATTATTTGGTAACTATGTGATACTAATTAAATATTTAAAATATTTAAAAAGGAGGATGGTGTTATTCAGATTTTCTTAAGTAATTAAATTTAAAATTCACCAAATAATAATAATAATAATAATAATAATAATAATAATCATTTATTTACGGTAAACGCCGTAAAAGTAAATATAATACAAATATTACATACAAGTGTAAATACAAAAACTAATTTCAAAATTAAACATTAGCATAACAATCATCAATAAGACTTTCCAAAATAAAAATATTGGTATTACGCGTGATTGTTTGTTGATTAAAATTAAAATTAAATCTACACAACAATTCTGGATAATCTATCTATCCATTATGCTTATTGCATTATCATCATTTCTCATATCTAACTTTGAAACGATGACCAAATTAGAGACTCATAATCTAAAATAGAACGTACCAATGATCTGTAAATTTGCACCGGAATATATGAAGGCAAACACCGGGGGAACCGATTTACGCTATTCCTGGGTAAATATGCCTTAGTTTTCCAAGCGGAAGTGGCTGCCGTTGAGTGGTGTGCCATGCACATGATGGAGTTGGGAGTTCATTGAATAGACCGATTACCATCATGTCCGACAGCCAAGCAGCATTACATGCGTTACGATCGCCATTAATAAAAT
>JARJEC010107418.1:0-13103 GCA_030264575.1 Tachinus sp. AB-2021
TATAAACTTGTCATGGTAAAACAATGTATTTCTGGGCAAATATACATAATATTAATTGAAGCAACTTATGGAATTATTGGATGTTTATAAAAACCCATTGAAACTTATTTTAAAATTATGATAATACCTAGCAGAGTATATTGGCAAAACACGATACTGCTTTTTTTCCTAGATCCTTGGTCAACAGTTACAATTTTTTCACAACCTTCAAGGGACTCACTTTAGGTTGCGAACCTGAGATTATATCTTTAACTTTTATCATATTGATTTTCTTGATAATTTTTTGAGTATTTTTTTGCGTGTGTTATTTTTGCGGAGTAATTAGATTCGAATTAACTGTATTCTGTGTAACCATTAATCAGATTTTTAATAAGACTTTTTTGTTGTTGAGTTTCACCTGAGGCAAATATGCAACCGCGTTTATATTCTCGAATTTATAATGAATATATTTTAATTCAATGTGCAATTTTTTGACTTGTCGAGATTGTTTTCTTCAAAATGTTTAAGCTATTCTTTAGTTTTCTTTCAGGATGATGAGAAGGCATCTGCTTCAGATTTCTTTGCATCTTAAAATTTGTTTTAACTTTCAATGTTTTCAAAGTTTTATTGACAGGTTTAATGATATTGCCAGCAATTTTTGTAGACTTATTAATATCTTTTTTTTAATTACAGAACTTGATTGTTCTTACTTGGAGCTACTACCACTGATTTTACCAAGCTTGCTACCAAGTTGATCTTTATATAATCTCTTGACCTTTGCATGTGGACTTTCGAGTCTTCTCTACAATGCTGGAATGTACAGCTGAATAAGTAGACTGCTCAGAAGTCAATCAGTTTAACTCGAGAAATAATACAAATTAGATACATTTAGAAAAGTTATTGTAAAAAATAAAAATTTTACTAAAGAACAAAACAACTGTTCATTGTAAGTAACACAAAAATAAACGTTTTGTTAACTGAAACGTTTTTACTTTTAATATAGATTGACTTATACTGATTGGTTTTTGAATCCTCAAAATTTTCAAATTTTGCAAACCTTTTATGGCATTCTCGACATTTTATAACAATTCTTGCTATCTAAAAGCATTCTTTTAAATTTTTGAATATTTTGCAAATATTTGTTAGTTGTTCTGAATTTTTTTTTAAAATTTTGTTTTACGTTTGGCAAATATTTGATTACATTTTTCACCCAAAATGTCGAGAAATGCAAAAAAGTGGATTAAGAAAATGTCCGGACGGATTTTTTTTAGTGGCAGGACAACTTAATGGATGGCGCTACTGAGAACTATTGAAATAAAGTACTATACAGTTGTTTAAATAGCATTGTATTTTCTGACAATACTGACATTCCTAATAATTTTGATGTGTAAACAACTATCGCTCTGTGGCCGAGGTTTATTTGTGAATCATCAGCATCACCTGTGACGTCGGCATTATAGTCACATACAGTAGTACATATTTATGTATAGGTGTGCTTGCGCCGCTGTGAGTGAGTGAGCAAAGGAGGGGAGGAAGAAAAGGAGTGAGCGAGGGAGGGAGGGAGTGATTGAGTGATTGAGTGATTGAGTGAGTGAGTGAGTGAGTGAGTGTGTGTTGAATGAGTGACTTTAAGATAACTATAATGTGGAAAGCTCTTCTTGGGACCGCCAACCATTTTTTACACTGAGCAACTAATTTTGTCTACATTTTTGTAAATTTTACATTTTAGCCTATTGAACTAAATTTTATGAATTGCATATTTGTTAACATTTTCAAAATTGTCTAATTTATTCACAATTCTTTTAGCATTGGGACGTGTGTTTCTTTTGACATATTTCCAAGGTTTCATAACATTTCGCTAATATTTTGTGATATTTGTGAACACTATTTTTATCGATAGATTTTTGCAGTAATAATATAATGCCAACTACCAGATTGAATGTACCATAACTTTAATAGTTTAAATCAACTATAAAGAAACCATGTCACTAAATGATTTTTTCTTGTATTTAGTCAAACTTTTTTTTAATTGTTCATGTTAATTAAGCTGTAATTAATGTTTCACAATTTACAATAAATATTTTACTGCATTATTAATGCGTCAGTAAGTTAATTATCCCATACATTAGTAGAAGGCAACTTCATGTAAATAGTAATTAACATTAATCGATAAAGTAATAAAATATTAAAACCTTTAGAACAATAATTACAATTAATATATTTAATGAACAAATTATTTTCTCTCAGGTCAAAACGTTAATAACTGTACAAGTATGTTTTAATAAGAATAATAATTAGAAAAAAAATTAAAAGAAAGAAAAATTTTAACAAAATAATTTTAAAATTGGTTCAGGCAAAAGAACAAAAAACTAAAGTGTCACTGAATATATAAAAACTTAAGAATATAAATTAAATGCAAAATAAACAAATACGCACCAGATGTAAAGCTTTTAATACATTTACTGTACTAAAATTTTATTAATTACAATCAAATTTTAAAAAATGAGTGTACTTGGACAGCATATTACATTAGATTTTGCAAATTATCTAAACAAAATTTAAATTTATCAAAAGCTATTCGTTAACCAAACGCATGTATCAAGGAGATCCTCCACACGCGTGTTCAGTCTAACTTTCATTCCCATTTTCCCACTGCCTGTATCTCAATTTCAATCCCCCAAATTGTCACATTTTGAACCTTCCGATTTTTTACAATTTACTATAAAAGTTTCACTTAAAACACCAACGAAAATAATCTAAAATTAAACTAGGAAAGTCAAATAATTGAAAGAAAACGAAATAAACGCAATGTAATTAAAACGAACAATACGCAAATTAAACGAAATTGACAAGAAAATAACGAATGAATTAAATTAAATTAATAAAAAATAAATAAACAAAAATGATAAACTAATCGAAAAATTAACAAAATATTGAATTAACCAGAATTGATAGATGAAATATACAAAGTGAAAAAAGTGACGAAAACTATACAAATAAAAATAAATTAGAATCAAATAACATTACGAAATAAATAAATAACAATTTATATAATCGATACTTAATAAATAATTCAGAATACAAGATTAAAAATAAAACTGTTATCTTTTTTGCTACAATTTAATAATTTGAAATTAAATTAAAATAACGAATTAAACTAAAATAATTGCAGAAAAGTTAATTACATTAACAAAATAAATTAAATTATTAATAAAATCAAGTTTTTTAAAAAACAAACAATAATTAACACAATATTATTGAAACATTAACGAGATAAATTTAATAATAAAAATAATAAAAAAAGTGAACAGAATACAACGAAAAATAATCTAAAAACAAATATATATTAAACAAAACTGAAACAATAAAAAAATAATTTAAAAAAAAAATTGTTCCAAATAAATTTAAATTTGACTAAAAAAGATAGACTCGAAAATAACAAAACAAATAATAAATAAATAATGAAAATAATTATAAAATAAACGGAAATATAAAAAAATGTATATGTAATCCAAGAATTTAAAATAAATTTCCATTTTTTTTAATTAAAAATTAATTTAAATAAAATCAATATCAACGAAGTCAATAATGAAATTACAATTTAAAAAAATATTATTTTTATTATTATTATTATTAAAGACGACAAAAACAAAAAAATGTACAAACAAAAAAGTCAAAAACTATAAGTGAAAAATAATCGAAATAATAACGGAAAATTGCGAAATTTTATGAGAAATTAATGATAAAATAACCAAAACATATGCAAACAATTAAATAAATAAATTACGAATTAACGAAGAATATAAAATTAATTAAAACATTAAGGAATATATTGAAATTACGAAAAATAAAAAAAAACAAATAATTAAAAACTAAACAGAAAAAAGAGATAAAACGAAAAATAAATACAAATAGCAATTGAAAAGAGATAATATATGATATACAAAAATAGTGATTTAATTAAATATAACAAAAATCACGAAATGCATGAAAAATATGCACTAGATTAAGAAAATAACGATAATTAAAAAATAATGAAAATAATCAAAGATATAATAAAAGAAGCTGACGAAATAAAAATTTATTTAAAATTATTAGAAACTAAAAATATGCAAAACAAAACGATCTAAATTAAAAAATGACAAATTAACGAAGATACTTTAATGTTTGTAGAATAAACAACAAACAAACAATGAGGAAAACATCAATTGCCTTAGATAAAAAAATCAAAGAATAAATAAAATTTAAATGAAACATATTAAAATAAACGAAACAAAAATGATAGGAAAGTAAAAACAAATAAAACATAAACCAACAAAATATAATTTTTAAAAAATAAATAAATAGTAAATGACATAAACGAAAATAATCAAACAAGAAACTAATGCGAAAAGTAAACTTAAAATACATATAAATAACAAATGATAGGAAAAATAAATCGAGTTTACTTAAAAATAACAACAAAAAATTAAATAAACGAAAATGACGAATTACATTTAAAAAATGGTTGGCGGTCCCAAAGAGAGTTCGCCACATTATAGTTATTTTAAATTCACTCACTCACTCACTCGCTCAGCACACACACTGACATCACATAAATATGTACATTGGTATGTGACTTCAGACCACTGACGGTAATGCTGATGCCACAGGCGATGCTGATGATTCTCAAATAAACCTTCGCCGCAGCGTGATAGCATAGATCTTTACACATCAAAATTGTTAGGAATGTATTGTCAGTAAATACAATGAAGTATGCCATTTAAACAACAGTGTAGTACTTCACTTCATTAGTTCACAGTAGTGTCATTACCGTCAGTGGTCTAAAGTTACTTACAAATGTACACTCACAGTGAGTGAGTGACTGAGTGACTAAGTGAGTGAGTGAGTGAGTGAGTGAGTGAGTGAGTGAGTGAGTGATTGAGTGAGTGAGTGAGTTTAAAATAACTATAATGTGGAGAATTCTCCTTGGGACCGCCCAGCCATGTTTTTGCATTTTTCGAAGTATTTGAGGCATTTTAAGATATTTAAGCCAAAAAAATAAATTTCGGCCAGGATGATGATTACCAAAGTTCCCCTATTCCTTCTTCGAAGGAATGTGGGGAACTTAAATACACTATTAACGAAATAATAAAATTAATAATTAAAATTGAAAATATCAAATATATTTATAACTAAAATAAAAGTAACAGAAAAAAATTGAAGATATAAAAATTAATCAGTTTTGATTTAAAGATATTCAAAAAAAATAGTAATCAAACAGTAATAATGACTGAATAATTAATGAATAGCATATACATGACATTAACAAAAATAAACTCGAAATAAATATTTATAAAAAAACTAAATAAATGAAAACTAAACGCAAGTTAATAGAAGGTGACGTAAAAAAGAATGACAAATTAATAAAATTGAAAAATTAGCACGAAATACGAAATAGAAATTAAAATTTAAATAAAAGTTAAAAGAATTTTTGAAACTTAAACGAAAAATAAGACAAAAAACAAAATTATGTAAATAAATAAAGAAATAAATAAATAAATAAAAAATAGACGAAAATAAATAAAATTGGAGAAATGAGAAAATAATAAAATAAACGAAATAAACTTGTACACACGGTTCTAAAATACGTATGACCGGTCCTCTAAACTACTTTTATATTGCTTTTACTAATAATAAAATAATGCAGTAGGTTTTACTGTTTGCAGTCATTTTAAATATTTGTTCGGCTTTTAAATACTGAAAAATAATGCGTTCATATAAAAAAATATTGCGCGATGTTTGCACCATTTAATCTCCGGGTAACGTGAAGCAGTGTACTTAATAAGTAAACGGTATAAATTGCCTGGTTCATAGTAATAGTGATTCATTTATGTTTCATAGGATGTACACCGCAATTCGTTTTCGTGGACTACTTACTACTTACTTTAACATTTCTTCTGGGTACATACCAAACACGAATGTGTCAACGCAATTGGTATTATAAACAGAAAGAAATCCATCAACACAACACGCATAAATATTTAATAGATAACACATTATTATACACATTAATATTTTCCGTATAATTTCCCAAAGGAACGGTCTGTTTAATTTATGATGGAGGGCAAATGTTACACATTTCCAGTGTGTTACATGGTATTTATTTTCGAATAAGTTATCTATCGCGTGTATTTCGGTGCACGGCGAGCCGATAATAACGAACCAGGGGTCCACCGTCGCCACCGCCGTGCGCTAATCATAACAATACCGGCGTATTTCTACCTTGGCCATTCAAAATCGCATTTGTCAATGTTATCGTGACAACTTGTATTGAATTAAATGACGGCCCGTTTCGTTTCGTTTTTTTTATATTCTACATATATACCTTGTGACCGTATCTGTATCATTGGCAATGTTGAAAGACATGTCATTCGTCAATCAGAACGAGGTTATGACGTGGCAGTTCTCACGCAGTCCATTGATGAACCGGCTAAATGATGGATGGCTCTTTGTATTTCTGCCATTACAAAATATCTTCATCTTAAAATATCTCCATTGTGCCATTATAAGTATTAATTACATTTCTGTCTGCTGCCATTTATTTATTACCTTGTGTTTGAGAATTTGAGAGGTATTAACTACACCTTCTTGGAAATTATTTACTCAATTTTCAGTTAAATACAGTTTTGCAAGAATAATCGTTCCACATTTTCCAATGAGCTGACATGCTATTTGAATTTCAAATGCCTGGTAGCATTATCCTAAAACATTGTTGCAAACTGCGCAACGTAGCCAAATTCCACTAACCGAACTTGTAATTGCAAAGCGAATGCGAAATTATTCTATATCGATTGATCATAATACATACTTGCGAATCAACAAAATTACACCCTCAATGTACAGTATTGTCTATCTCAGTTGCTATCCTTCTCACCACACTCACACTATTCTCTCACTTAGTCTAAAACATAGATGGATGCTCATTGGAGCGATTGTTCAATTGAAGGCCCAAGAGGCTGCAGTTACATTTGAATTACAAATAAGGTCAGAGAGGAGTTGGAGTCGAAATTAATTTCAATGTAGCCGGTGCACAAGGAAGGAGAGTATCGCAATTTTATTAACGGCTGTGATTGTGATTTCAATTAGCATGAAAAATATAAAATGGAGCAGTTCTGCAGTCTTTATGCAAATTTATTCGTAAATTTAGATATGGACCCTAATTCAACAACTGAACAACAATAAAGATTAAAACAGCCCATAATTTTGTTATTGCACATATTTTGTTGTTATCATAATAATTATAATACCTAGTTTATTTGCTACATTTCCACCACCTCAATCAGCATTATATTTTTATTGCCGTCATAATGTTTTCAGCACACATTACATGCAATAACAGTTATTACAATTACACTTTTTATATGTTGTCCGCCACCAAAACTGGAGAGTAAAAAAACGCCGCCCCAAACTGTTTGTTTTTACGCGCCGTCCTTGCTGCTCCACTCTTTTAATTACATCCGAAAATTACCTTCCGCATTCTATGTACGTTTAGTATTATTTGCGTTCTTCTTTGGAATGAAAAAGTACGGCCATGGCTTCCCCATGGAAAGAACTTCTTAACAAGTTGAAAAGTTGTTATCCCATCGTCGCAAAAAGCCCTGATCGGTCTAGAAATTGGCGTGTTATTCGCTTCTGAGTCGCTGGGGACCTTCTAACGGTGCATTTTCGCTCGCGCAAACATATGACCCTTTACACGTTTTTTGATTGAAAATATAGCCACCCTAAAATGTATTTTCTCTTTCATTTTTTCAGCACTTCGATTGTCGCAATCACATTAGAGTTATCCAGTCGATGGGGAACGGAGATCGACTCTACATTTGCGGAACCAACGCTCATCAGCCAAAAGACTGGGTAGTTCATGTAAGTAGTTTGCATTCTTTTTATATTTATATAGTAATCAGTTTTGTTTGAGCTAATATAAATAATGTGCATGCACCTGAGTTTATAAAGCGCTCCATATTTTCCGTAATCATTTGGAAGCGTTTTCGGTAGACTATGAATACGTAACAAATTTATTTACGCACAGGAATATAAATTTATTGTTATATAATGTTTTATTTTATCATCTTATTTAATTGTTTTTACACAAAAAGCTGCCTATTTTTATTATTTTTAAATGTAACATTTTGTATTTTAATTTACGCAATGATTTAAAATATACGGTTCTTATATTTTAATGTTATATATAACTCCTTGTAATAAGATTTCATAACATGATTTGTGAAGGTGCATATTTTTATTTATGGAGATCATTTTCCTAAAATGTCAATGCGACATTGGTATGTGAGGAAAAGTCACATAATAAAAAAAAAATTTTCTAAGTGAAAAGTTATATATTGAGGTGTGGGTCCGAAAAAGTCTAGTGGTTATAACTGTAACAATTTGAGGGGAGCGTGTAGGGGTACAGGCAGTGAGCGAATAGGAATGAGTTGAACTGGGGACGCGTGCATTCCCTATTAGGCCAGCCAACCTGGCTCAAAAAGTACCTTATATATACAAAACTGTTTGCTTTAAAGTTCTCCTTCAACCCCGAACCGCGAAAACCCACCTAAATTTCTTTGTGCGTCACGAGATAACGTCGACTTTTTATATCTCGGCTGCTTTTCTTTTTCTTTTTTTTAGTTGTATAGAAAATTATTTTAAATAATTTTTATATGAAACTTTTTTCCATAACTTTGCAAGGAAAAGTGATACAAGGCGTTTTTAGGGGGTGGTTTTTTAAATGTTTTTTATTGTTCTGTATTTTCCTAAATGTGCAGACATATATTTTAAATAACTTTTATATCAAACTGTTTTACATAACTTTGCATGGAAAAGTGTTACATGCCAAAAAGCGGATTTTTAAGGGGTGGTTATTTAAATATTTTCTATTTTCTTTTCTATCTCTAAAAGTTATAGAGCCAACAATTTCCTACAAGTTTTATATGAAAAGAAATTTTGTGATGCAAAAACTAATCACCACAAAATTTGGCGCCAAAGTTCACCCCGTTATTAAAATATTCTAGTTAATGGTCAAAATCGTTTTTTTAATTACATAATTGATCATTAAAAAACGTTTCTTATTGATTTTCATTTATTATTGATTTATTTTACAATTTTTGTGGATCCTTTTTGCTTTTTATTAAAGGGTTAGTTATTTAATTAACCCATATGTCACTGATTTAATTTAAAAAAATCAAAATACTTTTAAATGTTTCATTATACTTTATTTTGATGATATATACTTATAATTTTTGTTTTCTTTTATTTGATTTTGAAATATTTTGAAAAAATGCCGGTCCTTTTAAAAGGCCACTAGTAAAATAAGGTAAAATTAAGTTAGGTTTATTAGGTTGTTAAGTTTATTAAATATTATAACTTACAAATGGAGATACAAATAACTTATATTTTTAAAAAAATCAGTCTGGTTGAAGATAAACAACTAGAAAATGATTCAACATCTTATCACAACACGTTCCAATAACAAAACTCTAGTTTCATCTGGTTGAATTTAGCTATACTAAATTTAGCAGTGAGTTCTATTTTGCGTCCTTTTAAAAGGACGCTAGTAATATTAATATTTGGGTTAATAATAAAGCTCTCATTCTTTCTGCTTCTATACTAGCATACCGATTTCTGTTATTACATTTTTCTTTCTTTAAGCGTAATTATTTATTTTCTCCTTCAGACATTCTTGTGAGTCGTTGCTGTTCTAGTGTCTCTTTTCAAACTTTATTGCTGATTTTCTTGCTCCTTACTCTGTTTTTTAAAAAAAAATTTTATAAAAATATATCCTGGCGGTTTCTTATTTAATCCTAGCAACCATTTCATGAATAGGCACCAGCTTTTTCTGTTCCTTCTAATCCCAAACTTCTACTCCCTCCATATAACATCATGCTGCTGACTAATCTGTTAAATATCATACCATTACTTTTTATACTTTCAAACTTCCTTTCACTTATTGTCCACATTTGTCTCACCACTTTATTTGCTTTTTGCGCTAGTTCAATTATATATAATATATATATATTCTTACTATTATTTGGACTCGTAAGAGAGCCTAAATATGTGTACGTCAATTTTTTGCACTTGCTATTTAGAGTTTTTCAATTTTCTTCTAACTCCCTTTTCTAAACAGTATATTTGTTTTTCTCACATTTACTTCCAAATCTTTCTTTCTAAAATATTTATGCAAATTTTTAATGATCCCTTTCATTTCTTTTGTTTATTGAACGCTTTGATAACTATTCCTTGCGACTTTTACAAATAAGTAAGATTTTAACATTATTGATGTCCGGAAACATATGATTACAATTTAGAAAATTGTTGTCAAATAAACTAAGGTTTTGATTTAGTCTGAAGGCTCTATAGTGTTCCGTATAACGTTTTCTTCAGGTTTTACTCATGGAGAGGCCTCAAACTGAATTATTTAGAATCTACCGACATTTTGAAAAATAACCGTAACTCCCTTGTTAATTTATTAAACAAACAATCAGATTTAAATCATTCCTCACTCTTTAGTTTTATGTAGTACATTATGTTTTTTAGATTATGTGCTTTATTTACTGTGTTTAAAATTTTATTTTTATTTTTATTTAATTTTATTTTTAATGTTTAAAACTGACCGATTTTAATTTGTCTGCTGTATACCTGCGTACACTTGTATCAATTCTTAATTGTTTTGTATACCTTTGTAATTACCTGTCTATATTCTACTCACAAATTTATTTTTAATTGTGTATTTGTCTAGATAAATGTATTTTTTTGTAACAGTTATTCTCTTGAAAAGTTGAAACTTGAGTCATTTTTAATTTTTAATACATATTTTGTGGTTAAAGACATAGTAATTCTAGTTTTATTTATTTTATATATTAAATTAATAACGTTTAATTTTTTTTGAAAAAGTGATTTTTTGATATAGGATGTTTTCTTCTTTCCCTTCGATATGTCATTGACCACATATCTAATATTCCAGATAAAACACAAAAAATGCAAAATTTCTATATGTTTGGCGGGAGTAATATAAAAATTTGCATTGTTGATACCCAGTATGTTCGAGAAGCACACTAGAATTCTTTCTACTAGCTAGAACAAAAAAGTTTGCATTTAAAATTTTGTTGCAAAACTATGCAACTTTTGCTTATAGTTTCTCTTATAAAATACTGTTTTACATTTTGCTGACAAGCACAACAACGATGTATTTTATTTTATTATTTTACTAAAGAAAAAGTAATTTCTTAGGACGAACATTTCTTTAAATTTTTTAAAATTATTGCTATTTCCATACTTCCTTCTATTGTTTCACACAAAAGGAAGTAAAACATACTTAAACTTATTTTAGTTTTAATCTAGGGTATTTAAAATGCTTATACTACACTTTTCGTACTAGTACCATTTTGAAACTTATATTAACAGTATTTTTCAAAAAGTCTACAGCAGTGTCAAATTGCCGCAGTTCTTCTTTGATGGAATACAGCGTTTTTGTTATTCTTAGAATATAATAATTATAGCTTTACCAAAACAATAAAATTGTGTTTTCATCATTTGTTCTGTTTGTATGAGATTTACATTTGACGATTTCATAATATCGATTTTAATTCTGAAAATAAACTCATCTTCACCATCAATATTATAATACAAATGTATTTAAGATATAAATATTTATGTATTTTTAAACATTTCTCTTCTAGTATTCTATTTCTATTAATTTAAATTTAAACAACAGAACAAAAATAACTATGTAGTAGATATTTACGTATATTTTAAGACGACCATTTCATTGAGAAATCATATTTATTCATTTATTTATTTACTTTACATCTTAGTTGAAAATAATTGTTGTGTGCTGTTGTAAATTATTAAAAGTAGTTGCAACATTACATGTAGGCATACTTAAAAATCCAGACCAATTAATAGGTCACTCCACTGAACTATTATAGTGCATATAATTAGAGACATGCTTTACTGGAAAAATGCCATAGTAAATGTGAATCCAAAATTTAACAAAGGCCAAAATTATATGGCAAGATATATTGGGTGTTTAAGAGTTCATTTATTTAAAGTAATAATGTTAATATTATCTTAAAGTTTCAAGATTCAAACAATGTTGCTTCAAAGTTATTATTATATACATATTCTGTGATGTATATTTAAATTTGTAAATATTATAATTAATTTATCTATTGTATAATACTTGGTTTAGCTTTATGATAACATTATTGTCGTTTTGACTTTTGTTAGATGCTACTTCATAGTATTTGCTGTTGAGTTTTGCTCAACTGGTGAACCATGAGGTGCTTTAACCACATGAATGTTTACTTCGTGACAACTAAAACAGATACGGCCCTGTATCTTTTTTACTTACTAATATTTTCTTATAAAATTTTTATGGATTAAAATACATAATAAGACCCTACTTAACCGCTAAAAATTTGAAAAATAGCATTTAACCGAAAATGAACAATTTTGAATTTTTAAATGGTTATGTTATATTTTTACAAATATTATTTTATTTTACGTACAAATACCAATTTTCAGAAATTTTGGTAACTTAACCTCATTTCTTTAAAGCACAAGACATTTATAATTTTAACTACAATTCTTTGCCGTTTTTTTTTTAATTTATTGCAATGACTCCAGCATTGTGACCCACCATTGCCTAGGCACCATCAGTATAGATATATGTATTGCCAATTCAATCAAAATCTTTATAAGATTTTCTTGATAGCTTTGTAAATAAACATAATAGCTTGGAAATTTTTATTGTATTTAAAATTTTCAAGTTGGTGACGTTAGTAGATTCATCCATTCGTAATTTTGTACACGGGGGGCAAGTTAACTTATCACTATGATGGCATTTTACGTGTGACATTAAAACATGCTAAAATACCGTTTGTTTTAAAATAACATTTTTCAAAACAATTGTTAATTAATTGTTTTGAAAGACGCAATATAAGAGGCATGTATAAGCTGAGAGACCACATACGGAATGGCAAGATAGGTGGAACGCAAACGACGAGAAAGGGCAATGGACCAAGAGGCTCATTCCAAACGTTAAAGAGTGGGTAGAATGCGAACACAGAAATCTGGATTTCTGGTTAACA
>JARJEC010107481.1:0-23565 GCA_030264575.1 Tachinus sp. AB-2021
ACGCGCGCACACACACGCACACACACACGGGCACACACACACGCACACACACACACACACACACACACACACACACACACACACACACTTTCTAAAAACCAATTTCTTAGATTTAGGGACCTCCAGAACGTATATGCCCTTAATATGTCCAAAACGTCCATCCATAACATCACTGACCCTTTTTGCAAATGCTTAAAAACTTTTTCTTTTAATGCACTTTCAGCCTTTTCATTTTTACTTTCAGTTATTAATAATGATTTCAAAATTATTACATTATAATGGTCGTAGAGAAAATTAATTATTGTTAGCGCACAAAAAATAATGAGCAGATTTTTCAGTAGCAGTGTTCATTATGTGTGTGTTGAGTTAAAGACTTGTTACTTTACGCTAGAAATTTGCCTCCGATATCTAGAGCTATATGGTCATCCATCGAAGTGCTAACCGTGCATAACGTTGCTTAATTTTCCAAGCATTCGACATGGGCCATACTGGATATGCCACCCGGCGGTTAGAATACATTTAATTATAAGTGTTTAGCTTTTTTAGTAATATTAACTAAATTATAGTTAATAATAACTTACAAGTGTTTTTTAAAAGATTTTTATTCTTATTATATTATGTGCTGACTATTATTTGATTTTGTATTGTAAAGTGGGTACAATTTATATTTTTAAATTAAGTTTTAGATATAATGAATAACTTGCTTAAAATAGATAACAGTATTGTGATTTACCTATATAACATTTGTTTGCTATTATGCAGAAGCAAAAACAAGATTTTACTTCCATCAAAGTGAAGCTGAAACCGGACATGTACTTTATTTTGCTGTGCAACTGTTTACGTTTCTCAGCAGACGAAGCTAACTTCTAGGTCGTCTGGGTCTGGATCGTCCGTCTAAGTCCAGTTCAGTCTGGACGCTAGTCGCTTTGTGTCTATCTGTTTTTTTTTATAAGTTTTACCACAGATGTGGTTTTACCCTTTTACCGATGCGATTTACGGCAGTGCGATAGCGATGCCGATAGGCAACTTTCGTTACACACCATTTTTGGGCTAGCGAGATTTCTAACAAAACACATCTATTTATTGGTTAATTCTTGTGTCAAAGTCATCTTTATAATGGTGCATTTGCACTTATGAATAAAAATGAGTTATTATAAATGAGCTGAACTCTGTGGTACTATATAATGGGATTTGATTTAAATAGATTTCAGGGTGATGTTGATGAGGAATTAGTATGCCCAATATGTTCAGGTGTGCTAGAGGATCCATTGCAGGTCAGTAATTTGTAGTTCTTGTATTCAATAGGTTGATTTAAAATAAACATTCTGATAAGCAGGCACCTGTTTGTGAGCATGCTTTTTGCCGAAACTGTATACAGGAGTGGATATCTAGACAGCCAACATGTCCTGTAGATCGACAACACATTACTTCAGTACAATTGCGTCCAGTCCCTCGTATACTAAGAAACCTACTATCAAGGTCCTTTTTATGAGTTACTAACTTTATATATTTACATATATTATTTTTAGACTTTCTATTAATTGTGATAATTCTCAACATGGCTGTACGCGAACGTTGAAACTAGATACTTTAACAACACATCTCGAAGAATGTGAATACAATCCAAAGAGACCTTTGCCATGCGAATTAGGCTGTGGACTCATAATACCTAAAGATGAACTTAAAGAACATAATTGTATTAAAGAATTAAGAGCGCTAATACAAACACAGCAACAGAAACTAAATGATTTACAACAAGATCTTACTGAACAAAGATTTATTGTTAATGAACAAAAACGTGAACTGCAATTATTAAAAGTAAGTAAAAATGTATTTTTGGCTCTTGTTTAATAATTTTTGTAGGTAATATTAATATTCTTATAACTATTTTGCAACAATATTTCTACAAAAAAAGTTACTAATCATGAACAAAAATGTATGGGTTATTAACTACTTTTTTTTATCCTATTTGAGTTTCTAATTACATCAAAACAATATTATATGTTAGTTAAAGGAACAAGTATAATTCTTCCGATTTTATATAAACTAGAAAGAAAGTACAATTGTTACATATTTCCAGTTTTACAGCTACGATTAACTTTGTGTTCATTTCATTAATAAAATAAGTGATAAAATATGTCGTTATTGGTCATTTACATGAAAATAACAATAACCATTAATTCAAAATCATTTTTATTATTGATTTACAAAAAAGAAATGTATTCTTATTTGCTTAACACAATCATGTTGCCCCCAAAATTTAAGTTTTGTTCTACCGGGTGGCATTTTCAAGCGATTCGATACTTTTTTAATATTTACGCAGACGCCTATGACTGTTCTATGTACCACCGGTGGTGCACGCCGCCCTTTTGTACAACAAAACATGTACCAGTGGTGGTACAAGCAAGCGTGAACGTGTTAAATTAATATTGAAAGTAATTTTTTTTATATATTATGTATTTTTAATAGGTATAAATGATGAACAAAAGTTGCATTTAAAAAAATATATGGGGTATTGGTGTGCTTGTTTAGAAACTTACTTAGTACTATATTAGGTTTTTTGACATGAATGTTTTATTTTATTTCAATAAAAATATTTTATTTTAATTATTAAATGAGATGAAATTTATTACACATTTACTGAAAAAAATTTAATACTTTTCATTAGTCAAATATACTCAGATTACAAAATTATGAATATATGAATATGACAAAGCTGTTCCTATGATATATAATAGGTACCCATGTTTTAGAACTTATAATTAATAACCACTTGATATAAAAAGTTCTAAAAAATACCATTTTTTATGTAAATTGGTATATGGTCATTGATTTTGATTCTAAGTTTTATTTGTTAATAAATTATTTGATAAATATTATGAAATATAATACATTATGAAATGTGTGAAATCTCACTTTAATGGGATCTGCATTGAGCAGCCGAGCCCCCTGCTAACGACCAATCGCATGAAGACTTGCTTGTGTTCACGTACTGATCATGTGGCTTTGTTTCTTTATTTCGACTGGTGGATATAATTTAGTATATAGCTAGCAATTTTTTTTTTTAAGTTTTGTCTTCTATAAAAATTGGTATATGGTCATAAATCAAAATTCTAAGTATTATTTGTTGATAAATTGTATTATAAATGATAGTATATCTAAAAAGTTTTTACATTTTTTGTTGTCAACTAATATTGTCCAAAAAAAGATTTTTAACAAGCAAACCAAGACCCCATATTTATTTTTTTGAATTAAAAAATTTTGATCATTTATTTCTATTGTAAACCTCATCTGGGGACACAATATATAATGGTCCTCTTAACCTTTACCTACATGCGCCCAATTTTGAAAAAAATACATGCACAGTGTAGATATTTTGTCCATCAAAGTTTTTGAAACTAAAGTGAATGTAAATAGTATTAAAACAAAAGTAGGAATTGTATATATAATTATTAAACAATATTAAACATTATATAATGGAAAATAGTTTTTTTTTGTACTAAGTGCGCAAGTGAAGTTGCTGATATCTGATATTAAATTTATCACTATATTAAAAGCGAAAGTTTTATTGTAAGAATTATCAACTTTTACATAATTACTGATGACAGAAATTGTGTTTTTGTTTATAAAAACGTCTGTTCTTTTTCCTCCACATATAAAACATCAAGCTTGAACTTTTTCAAGTGGTTTCTTCTGATACGAAGCTCTATCGATATTAAACAAAGGATACATAAAGTGAATTAAGTAGGAATCTCTCTAACAAAAAGTTGCAGCCTGTTTTGTGATTTTGGTGTACTTTATACACCAGCGCGTGTAGTTTAAGGTTAAACAAGTGTATATATATATATATATATATATATATATATAACATGATATAAATAAAGTATTGAACATTAATTCTTTCATGTATTTAATGTGTTATTTTTATGCAAATATTGAGAAAATGTGATTTAATTTACATTTGTATTTATTTTAATTTTAGGACTTCATGCGTGCTATGAGAATACAAAATCCATCAATGCGTGCTATTGCTGATGCTATGGAACGTGAGGAGGTCGTAAGATGGAGTAATAACCTAACCAGAGCACGTGTAACTAGGTGGGGTGGGATGATATCTACTCCGGATGAAGTGTTGCAGGTAAATTTAAATTTCATATTAAAATACATATATAATAGAAGTCTATTCTTAAATATTCCTAATGCCGGATTTCCACTAAACCGAGTAGTTGAGTTGATGTTTTGTTGTGTTTTTAAGCAATTCGAAAATTTAAAGCTCTTATTTTCACCTATCACACAGAGTTTTGTTGCGATTATGTTTTTGTTTGCAGTCCGTTTCAACTAGTCCGAATCAGTACAAATAAAGCATAAAATATAAACTCAAAACAAAAAACACAAGTTGCTCATACAGACTGATTTGAGAAACACATTAAAACCTTTTGATCTTACCGCTTTCGATCAGGAAACGAAAAACACAACTCCAGCAGTTTGCTAAACACATGAGTTTAAAAAAAAGTTGGGTTTTTGTTGTTTTTTACAAGAGTTGCTGTTTTGTTGGCTTGGTGGAAACATAAGGCATAAGGTTCAATACATGATTAATTAAATTGTGTGCAACGTGAAAAATAAATTTTTAACTTACCACTATATGATGAAAATTATATAATTTATGCTATTAATGATGGTCATAAATACGACAATGAAAATAATATGATTTAGTAGAAAAGTCAAAATGTTTGCGTCTTATGAAAAACTAGGTTTTTTCTCTTTTCAACGATGTACAGTTTTGCTCACATAAATCTAGTACAAGCAATTTAGATCTAGTTATGCATTTATCTAAAATAATTTGTTGTAAAAGTGACTTTTCATATTGCCTAACCTATTGACAAATGTCATTTTGATTATGAATCAGTGTGAAGCTAAAGACCCTGTTACACAGACCAAATATCTTTCTACTAGCAAAATAATCTACTTTTACATGGTATTATGTAGCGTCTGACCAAAACTCAATTTTCAGCCAAAATCGAAACTGAATATTCAGCTCCCCAAAATTAGTTGCACTATCAGTGGCCGCTTAACAGAGATTCCACTGTAATAGGTTAATGCCTAACCCGCTAAGGCAATAAGGCAATTTTCAGCATATGCTGATTTGTTGCTCCGATAGATGAAACCGATAGGAAAATGATATTTTTCCATTGTTTTTTTTCATTTTTGGGAAAAACCAAAAAAATTGAATGAGACTAATATGGGCGGAACAAGTGAGAATAACCAAAGATTTCAAAGTAAAGTAGCAAAATCAGTTTCATTCTCTAGATATATTTGAAAATATGCTATCAAAATTGAGAAATATTACAAAAAATATCCGATTATTCCATAAGATAACGGAAAGTCGCTAAATGCTTATGCCTTCTCCAACCTTAAACTTTTAATACATGTTTTATTTAGAGAGCCGTAGATTTCAATATTTCAGATGACTTGTAGGAAATAATGTTGCTCATCCTTGGCCTAGATGGATTGTTTAAATAATTTTAACAAACAATATCACTTAATCCCAAAATCAATGTTATGAGAAAATTTTTAATTTTTCTTCAAATCTTTTAATAGAAATTAACTAAAGTAAACTAAATTAGTAGCATCATATTTGAATTGACTATTAATCTGTCCTATTATTAATGTGATTTTTAATTCATTTAAAATTATGTGTAATATTACACTTATATTACATGAATATTTTCGCTTCATAGGCTGCCAATGAGCAAATTAGTAAATTAAAACATTTCTATTTTAGCGTATGATCAAGAGGACTTTAAGTGAAATTGGCTGCCCCTCTCATATCATTGATGATCTTATGGAAAATTGTCATGAAAGAAGATGGCCAACGGGATTGTGTTCTTTGGAAACTCGACAAAATAATAGAAGACAGTATGAAAATTATGTTTGTAAACGTGTACCAGGAAAACAAGCAGTACTTGTTCTTGCTTGTGATAATACACATATGAGTGAAGAAATGATGGTGGAACCGGGATTAGTGATGATTTTTGCCCATGGAATTGAATAGTTATAAAGTAATGAATAGATCAAATGTTATTTAAAAGTTGTTTTAAGTGCCAATGAGGAGGGAAAGGTCAACTTTTTAATTAACAATTGATTTTTAATTAAAAAATTGTAATTCATTTCTATGAATTATGAGAGTGTGTTGGTGCCTGATATGATCTCAAGATGGTTCTGCTCTGAAAACAGAATGTCGTGGTTGCATTAGCACTAGTCAGAAATTTTTATTCCATCTAATTTTAATTCTCTCATTGTCGGTGATTTTGTTTAAGAAATATTTAACCTACAGTGATTTATATTTTATTATTTATGCAATTCCTACAATTTAATTAATAAGCCAGCAACTTAATAACTAAAGTTAATAAAGTATTTTGACAGGTCTAAATTATACAAAACTTGTATTTATGCGATACTTATTTAACTTTTTAACTATCATTGCCAAGTCTTGTATTTTTATATTTAATAATTCTTCCATTTTAAAAATGATTTTTTTTATCCTTTATAAAATTGTATACCTTGGAATTACAGGGTTCAAGAAACACCAGAAATAAATTCCTTAGTTTAGTCATATATTTTTTTCAACACCTCCACTTGAAAGTTAATGGTATATAAAGTAATTGTTATTTTAATACTGATAATAAAAGTTTGCTAAAATTACCTACAGCAATGTTTTACTCAATTGTAATTACAATGGTGGGTTATTTTGAATTGATATAAACATCCCTCAGAAATCACAATGACAAATGTTGTTACTGTTTTTCTAATCTAATACACTATCTATATTATCAGGTCACCAAAAAAGTTTTTGATGGCAATCTGTATAAGAAAAGTGGCACCAACTTTATTGGTTATCTGATATATTGCCATACTTTGGAGTTTGATACAATTTTATAATTAACATATGTGTGTCAGGTCTGCAGGTGAGTTAATAAACATATTTCTTGATTTCATAAATCATAAAATATATCGCAATCATGTATCATTAGATTCGATATATTGGAATAAATGTATTGATATATCAATTTATTTATATTTTAAATTACAAAAAATATAGCTGATGGACAGTTAAAAATAGGTAAGTATAATAATAAATTATTATTAAAAAGAACATTAAAAAAAAGTACATTTTGATTCATTAAAGAATTCTAAACATATCTCAGTCACACTCTTTACAATCATCATCTTATCAACTACGTAACCTCACAAGACCTAGGATATTTTTTTGCATCTGATGGGCTTCAAAATTTCTGATACTATAGCCTATTTTATTTTATATTAAAATAGTATTTATTTTTATATTATTTGTAATTTTCTAAAAATATTTTTTTGGTATACAGGGTAGGGTGTCTTGGTCGAAGGACCCACTGATTTAAAAAAGAAACATTCATATAAATGTTTCGTTAATTTCAATGTAGTTTTTTATACTGAAAACTATTTTTGTATAGGATTACACGATATGACTATCAACTTTAGTTGTTCAAATGAGAACCTAAATTTTTTTATTATGAAAATCTACGTTTTTTTCTCTTTCCAATTATATCTCAATTTTATGTCTAAATCTATATCAATTATTTAAAAGAAATTGAGAAAAATAAGATTATAATAATGAGTATTAAAATGTTATTTTAATTTTTATAATATATAAATAATGTATAGTTAGCACTGATATTATTTTTGTACATGGATATTGCAATGGAAATGATTATCATAATAGATATTCAGATCGACTCTTCCACACCACACAGTATTCATACAATATTTTCGAAAATTAAAAAAATTTATGTTGTAAGTTGAATCGCGAAAATTTCTCGTTCTTTGTTGATGTTTACAGAAAACAGGCCAAGTTCACCATTTGCTATACAGTTTGTACAGTATATGGCTTGTTAGTGCAGAAGGGTCATTATTGCAAATTATTTTTGCAATTCAGAATGCAAGCATCGTACATAAAGCAGATGTAATAGATGCAGTTATTGATAATCCTTTTACCAGCACAAGACATTTAAATAGAACTAGCATTTTGTATGGTGCATATTAAATATCGAAGTTCTTCATCCGTACCATTGACAGAGTGTTTAATTGCACACATGCTCCTCAGCGACTTGTATCAGCACAAGACATGACTTTATTTTAAATATTTTATGGTTTAAGATGAATCTTGTTTTACAAGAGCCGGTATAAATAAATTTAATAATAAGTACATTTGTGCTTACAAAATCGGAATAAGACAAGAACATGGAATTTTCAACACCGATTCAGTATTAATATTTGGAGTGGGATGTTTAACAATAGTTTACTAGGCTTAAATGTACTGAACCCGCATTTGAATCCAAAAAGCTATACACAATTTTTCAAATTACACTGTTTAATTTACTTGAACATTTAGCACTTAATCAGATTCAAAATATGTGGTACCACCACGATGGTGCTCTGTCACATTGGAAAATAATGATACTGGTTTTTGAGGCGAGGAGAAATTGTTATGTAAATGAGTGGGTGATATTCTCACATCTCATATAAATGGTACATGATAATTGACTATATTATATTTTTCCATATATATTATCTGTCATAAACCTACATACCTGGTGTTTATTTATCAATTAATCGCCATACCTCTATATTTTGAACATGTTTTAAAAAATCCACTAATTAAAAAAAATTCAATTCGCTAGTTCTATTCGATGTGAGAATTTAATACTCTTGTCGCATTATGGTACATTTTTGATTAAATTCATTCTTTAAAATACACAAAATGCAGAATAGGCTATCAAATCGATGATAATTTTATCACCGCATGTTGATCTTATTTCAATAAATAAAATAATTTACTGCCAAAGTGACAGAAAGTTTCAACGGACTTTTAGAAAAATTTATGTTCTGTTGACAATCATTATATTCTCTTAACAAATTTAACACATTTTATGATTGTCATCAGTGATACCACTCGGTAAAACCTATAGAAATAGGTTTTAACTCTGACTATTACAAATGATAATCATAAAATTTGTTATATTATCCCTGAAAATACTAAAAACATAAATAATGGATGTTTTATTCATTAAACGCAATAAATGCTTTTATTTTTGTTATCATAACTTTACATATTATCTTCATTTATTAATGCATATTCCTTTCATACTTCTCCATATTTACATTTATATTTAATAACTTTAGGTAGATTTTTGGCAGTTTAATTAAATCTTAAAGCTATTTGTAAATGCATTTAATACATGGGCATGATTAAAAATTCGTAATACTTTTTTAAATTATAATTTCTCAATTAAGCCTTAATTTTTTAGTAACTTATAATTTAATAATATTAATAGATTACATATAATTTAAAGTTGGCATAGTATACAGTAGTAATTGAATTTAGATTTCGTAATTAAATTATATAGCACGTATAAAAAATAAATAAATACTAATTATGTCATGGTGCCAAAAACTGGATTATGTCTGCAAATGCTCGGCCCATATTCTTCATAAGCCGCTTTAGTGTGACAGACTTGATAAAATTCAGGCTAAAAGCAAAGTTTATAAATAATCATTATATAAGAAATTTGTATGTATTTACCGTTGATGCCAGCATACTACCTCCGAACCAAACTGCATATCTTTGCATATGATGTGAAATTACTTGAACATCAATAGGTTTTGGCTGAAAGAATATAATACACATAATACATGAAAATACAGTAAGTATTGTTTTCAAGTGTGAACATGAGATTTTGTTAAAGGTAGTTTAACAAAACTATATAATATAAATTTAATATACATTTATAAAGGGTGAGTCTGGGAAGACGAACCACCCTGTTTTTTTCTTTATTAGTTTTTAGGAAAAAAAAGTTCATATAAAAGTTTCATTATTTTCAATGTAGTTTTCAAATACCCGAAATATTTTTTATAAAGCCAGATTTACACGATACTACTATCAAGTTTTGTTCTTCAAATGAGAACCTAAATTTTTTCTATTATGAAAGAAAATCAACGTTTTTTTCTCTTATCAATTATTTATGGAAATAATGATGGATATCTGCATTAAAACAAACAAAAATAGCTAAACATATTCAATAGATAATAATTAAAGACAAATGCTAAGGATTTCTTAACAATATTGATAAATATCAGACAAATTGAAATATTTGAAGTTACGAGATAAATTAATGTTTTTTTATTGTTGTTCATTTTGAATTTTATTGATTCATGAATGAATTTAAAAAAGCAAAAAGAATGTACCTTGACAGTTTTCCACTGCGTCAGTAACCTAACTTAAACACACAAAGAGATTGTACACAAGGTTTCTTGAAACAGGTTCCCTTGAAATTAAAAAACGTAATAGATTTTGTTAGAAATGAAACTATGGTATTGGCTTCAGTTCGTCATGATCCCCAGGTGAGTACCAGAAATTTAAGAACAATGCTAAATGTTGGCCAAAGTTTCTTATTTAGGATTATCAGAAAACATAAATTTCATCTGTATCAATATGACATAAGAGTTACACGGAATTGATTTTAATAACAGAGTTAATTTTTGTTATTGGACCTTAGACAACATTAGAAAAAATCCAAATTTTCTAACAAATATATTATTTACGGATGAAACAACTTTTAAAAGCAATGGTTGCGTCAATAGACATAATATGCATTATTACGTAACAGAAAATCCCCATTGGATGCGGAACATTGATAATCAAAGGCTTAGGTCATTGAATGTTTGGGGTGGCATAATTGGAGATTCTGTAGTTGAACCATATTTTTTTATGAACACTTAAATGGAAATATTTATTATAATTTTCTTACAATTACCCTTCCGCAATTACTTGAAGATGTTCTATTAAATGTTCGCCACAATATGATATAACAACATGATGAAGCGCCCACCCCATTATACAGGTATTGTTCGGGAATATTTAAATAATCACTGGAGGAATCGATCAATAGGACAAGCAAGTCACATTCCACGGCCAGCAAGGTCTACTGATCTAACCCTTGCCAGTGTCAACAACACAGTCTACCAGGAATAGCCTATAAATGCGGAGGATATGAAACAGCGTATAAGATATGCTTTCAGAAGTATTTCCATAAATATGAGCTTATCATAAAGTATTGTATGTATGTGCGCATGTAATGTATTTCAATAAATAATGTTTTTGTTCTTATTATTATAATCTTATTTTTCTTAATTTTTTCAAATAATTGATATATAAATTTATACATCGTTGGAAAGAGAAAAGAACATTGAACGTTGATAATTGTATCGTGTAAACAAGGCTTTGTAAAAAGAATTGTTTTGGGTATATAAAACTACATTGAAAATAATGAAACATTTATATGAATGTTTTTTTTCTAAAATCTATAATAAAGAAAAAAACTAACTCACCCTGTATACTGAATTAGCCTGAATGTAACGCAACCTATACTTTTGGGGAGCAGGAATGAAAGATAAAACCGTAAAAATATATGAACACCTTGTTTTCATGATACGATTGTTTAAAAGCTAACCCAGAAATTTTAGGCAAAACCCGCTATTTTAAAAAATGTGCGATAAGTCAAAAATCTCATGTTATTTAAGAGAAATTTTGAGTGAAACAAGTGAGAACAAGCAAAGACTCGACTCATCTGCAAAATTAGTTTTATTTTGTAGATAAAGCATTAAAAAATATAAATATGGGAGAAGCTAAATAATTTCGTAATGTTGGCTAAATGGTTAGTTATTTTAGGTTATTTGGCAAATTAACCTATTTAGGTTATTATTGATTTTTTTGGCTAAACATGTCTGATAAGACACAATATTACAGTACGCGTTTTTAAACAAAAATTGACTAAAAATGATTTATGACCAGTATAGACCAAAAACATTTAATTGTATTTTCAAATTTTGCAATACCTAAGACTAAATCCACATTTGCAACCACATTAATTATACTTCTATCAAACTATTCGCAAATTTTAATATAATACAATTATAAATAGCAAGTTACAATTAAATAAATACCTTAATTCTTCCTCCTCCTAGATTTTCACTAAGACGTAGTCTTGCATCTACAGTACGTTTAATATCACGCTGTAATCTTCTTCCAAAATCTCTGAACATTGTTGATCCACCAGATAAAACAATATTATTATAAAGTGGTCTCCTTACATCAATTGGACAATTTTGAATAACATCATCTACAATTTCAGATAGGGGTGTAGTAAAATCGGGATTAGAAAACTCAGGATGAAAAAAAATTTCAGGGCCCAAAAATCTTTCATATCCAACATCAACTGAAAATGGCTGCTTTGTAATAGAATTAATACCATCATATTTCTTAATCCATTTTGATTGGTCAGAATCATACTTTGCAAATTCTTTAGCAATATCTGGACATATGTAGCAATGTCTTTCTTTGATAGCTTTTGCTGTCTCTAATGATTGTTCAGGAGGTATTCCAATTTCTCGTTCTCTTAGTAAAGATTGAATAAAGTATGTTATATTTCTACCAGCTATAGGTATATGTTTAATGCAACTACCAATTACATATCCTTCAGCAACAGGTATTACATGCGTAACACCATCACCACTGTCTACCACAATACCAGTTAAAGTGCGATCTTCAATTGAACGTGATGCCCAACTTGCAGCTAAAGCTAGAACAGCCTGAACGGCAATATAAAGACCTGGGACATTAAATGATTCAAACATTATTTCAGCAGTATATTCCCTATTTTCTGGTGTATTTAAAGGTGGTTCTGTTAATAAAAAATAATGATCTTCTGGTTCAGCACGTAAGTATCGAAAAATGCATTGTTCCAAAAACCTCTCCATTAAATCCCAATCTTCTACCAAACCATGACGAACTGGATACTAGAAAAACAATAATAATATTGTTTAGGGTGACCACTTTCATGAGAAGTGAATCTGGATATAATAAATTGAGTAGAAGAATAAAAAAATAATTGACTAGTAAAAAACAAAACATTTTAATAAAATTATCAATCTAAGTGATAAAAAAATAACCAAAATAAGCAGAACTTCATATCAAAAATCCCAGTTATTAGCTAATATTTACAGTTGTTGTTGCTGATCACTGATCGGCAGACAGTGGCAAAACTTTTAAAGAAATATAAAAAGGCAGTGCAACATAAAAGCAACGTGTGAAAAATTAAGATACTTAAATATACTATTTGATCAATAAAACAAGCACTACTGCCAGTAGTAGTTTCTCCTTTTCTTGCACTGCGACATCTTGCAATCTGCATTTTTTTCTTGCGCTGCATAGAATATCTTATAATATTTGCGATAAAATTATTCAATAAATCGCACACGTTGTTTGGAGACTAAAATTATTGTAAAAGCACAATAGAAAAAAATATTTAGCAGATTTAAAGATTTATTTTGAATAATTAAAGTCGGTATAATTGTAAAAAGCGGTACATTTCAAGGATATACAACTGCAGAACAGCGCACCAAAATCCGAGACTGTCCCGCGAATTCTGGGAGGAAATAGTCACCCTGTTATTGTTTTAAGATAACTCATTAACATATTTGTTTATATTTTTATAATATATTTAAAATACCAAGATATATCGCACAAATCATCCAATTTGTAAACATATACAATTTTAGAACTAATTTCAAATTAATTCATCTATAATACAAGGTGTTTCAACTCGAGTGTGCCAAACGGAAACAAGTAATATAGAACGCTATTTCAATTTGTTGACAAATCTAGGTCCTATTCTAAACCGTTTTAATTATTTTTAAATCATGAATAAGTAATTCAAGTTTGAGAAGTTGATTTATCACATAACATTTCTCCTAATCCTTATTAAATCAATAAATAGGAACCAAAATACAAATAAACAAATTTCATATGTCCCAGAAATAAAATTCAAGTGGATTCAGATCCGGAGATATTGCTGGCCAATCCATTTATTTGGATATTAAATATTTAAACAATTAATAGTATTTTTTGCAAAATGAGGTTTTGCCCTAACATGCTGAAACCACATACGGAGTCGAGGATCAATTGGTAATGCATCGGGCATTTCCTCAAGATCATTTTGGAGGAAATGTAATAGTTCGCATCAAGCCGATGATTCAGAAATGAAATGGGCAATACATTACGATTGAATATTCCACTTCAAATATTTAGGCTAAACCGCTGTTGAAAATGTTTCACTTTAGAATTGCGTGGGTTATCAAAGGATCATGCGTGCATATTGTGAGTCGTATTTAATCCGTCTCGAGTAAAGGTCGCTTCATCTGGCCATAATACAGAAAAAGGAACGTGTCATTTGTTGTTATTTGTTCTAGACTAAAATTGCAAAATTGCATTCATCTTTCATTATCTCCACCTTGAAGCACCTATATACATACTAGTATTTGTATGGGTGCATTACTTGTCGATTAAGCGTCTGCCAAACCATAGTTTGATACATTCAGTTGGGCTGCAATATGTCGAACACTCAACTTAGGATTGTCTATAGCCGCACCAATAACATTTTTCTTATTAGCAACATTATACATTGAAATGCGTTCATTAGATTTACTGCCAGTACTGTCCAGTTCTCCTGAATACGGTTCGAGATGGTTGATGCCGATTTGGGAAACGCCTTGCATATTCACGGCATGCTACTATTTCCATCATACAAACTATACACACATACAAATCAGCATATTCTAATGAACTTAAGAGCATTTTTCTGTACTGCCAAATTTCTTTTCCGCACAATTGTCATTTCTGACTGACCCCTACGTGCATCTTCAAATTTTCTTGGCCAACTAATAGTTGTAATTCATTTTTTTCATAGCTAGCGAATAATAAAAATTTTGTAATTGTAGCCGATAGTTTAGATCTCTAAAACTAATGATCTCGATAACGGTAGAGAATTGGACATGTGTTTATTATATGAATTATGCTTTAAAAAGTTTCTGTATGGCACACTCAAAGCAAAATTGAGCTACAATGCAGTTGTTAGTATCATCAAACTACAAATTTTTGTTGCGTTAAAGAGGCGTTTTAAGTAATCTTAAAAATCTAAATGAAAACATCAATTTTTATAAAAAGCAATCAATTGTGAAACACATGCCACAAAAACTGCAGCTGAGCTACATAAATTTGAGATTTATGTTATTCTGATATTGTGTTTTTTTGTTTTTTATTTTTGTTGAATGAAATAATTCTTTTTCTGATTTTTACTTTTGTATCAATATACCGTTCTATTCAAAAGGGTTAAATAAAATCGGTAATTAATAGAAATTACAATATAATATTTATCACAACAAAACTAATTATTACTTGATTTAAAATAATCTTACTTTAACAGAGTAGCCAGATGCATCAAAAGCTTCATCTCCAATAAAAAAATCCAAATCGTCTACACCTTTGCAAAGTCTAAGTCTAGATTGGTCCCCGACTTTAGCAGACTCTTTAATTGCAATAGTAGAAGGAATTATAAACTGTGGTTCTTTATTGGCAGCATACCCTAATTTTGTATACCTATAGGTCACAGAAATAATTATATTTGAAGGGTTAAAATTTTTATTTACTTACCCTGTTCCTACATCTATAACACAAGCAGGTAATCTTCCAGTCATTGCAATGTTTTCACAGACAAACGAGATAATTTACACACGTATAATTTAAAAAAAACCGCAGTCCAAGTAATTTTTATTAACTTGCGAAAATGTTACTAGTTCTGTTATGACTATGAGTAACACAAAACCAACAAAACCACACCTCCCTTATCAATGTCAATCATTGGATTAATTGTTACCGGCGATTGTTGCCAACTTTTCGACTTAAACCGCCAGCGACACTAGAAATACATTATTACCAATATACAAAAAAGTGAAGGAAACGTCCGGAGGAACATTTCTCCTATAAGGAGAAAAGCAAAATCCAATAGATGGCGCTTTTGAGATGTTCAAATAGGGAAAACAAACCCACATGATCAATGGCAGCCAACAGTTTTGTCACCAAAAGGTTTCACATGTTGACGGTTTTAGCAGTGTTTATATAATTGATTGAAATTTCTTAATTTGTTATGAAAACATAAAATCTCAACAACTTGATAAAGAGAGAACTCTGACTTTTACATAGATAATAATCAATGAATTATAATAAATTGAAATTAATTTAAAATTATGTTATTATGGATTTAGAAGTTCATCCATTAACAAATAATCCCACAGCAGCATGGAGTAATATATCAAAGCATCAAAAAATATACAAAATAAATGTTCACATACCTTCAAAACAAGTAGATCCCAACAAGGTGCGATTTGTATGTATGAGTGATACACATTCTTTAATCCACAATATAAAATTTGATATACCTGATGGTGATGTATTTATACATGCTGGAGATTTTACAAAATGTGGTCAACGTAGTGAAGTGGAAATGTTTAATAAATGGATTGGGAAGTTACCACACCAACATAAAATAGTCATTGGTGGAAATCACGAATTAAGCTTTGACAAGAACTTTATTAATGCTTTCAAGCAAATTTCATCATCGAGAAATACCGGATCGAGTTGGGAAGATGAAAATTATGGAAAAAAAGCAGATAATATAGAAGATGCAGTGCAGACTGAAAATATTAAACAATATTTAACAAATTGTATCTATTTAGAAGACGAGAGCATTGACATTTTTGGCATTAAATTATATGGCACGCCATGGTGAGACATTTAGTAATTTTGTCTTTTAACAGAAAAAATTAATCATAAATAGGAGGTATATTCTGTGGAAATGTCATAAGTGAATTAAAGTTGCCGGATATTTAATGATAGTGGTTGCATAATAACGAGTGTTATTTTGTCAGTTTAAAAACCATGACTCCAGACCAAATCTCGCTAGAGTTAAATATCTTAAACATTAATTCACGAATGGCATTTGATTGAGAATATTTTGTGTAGGTTAATCCATATGCATGTTGTGATTGGTTCATAGGAGTATAAAATATATATTTATAAGATAAATGACAAATTTGTAACCTATACACCCGTATGAATTCAATCATTATTCATAGACAAAGCTCCTTTGACCCTTTTGCACCACTGCCAGTTAAAATTTTAATCTTTGGTTAATGTCTTAATTGAAAGTCATTTCATTACTCCATATTCAAAGTGCGGATTAAATTACCCTAACTGCAGGTTAAATTTAAACTGCAGAATTCCGGAGTTTAAAGTATCACAGTTAACCTCAAATAACACAATTCTGACATTTCAACAACAAAATAATATTGTTTTTGCAGGACATGAGGATGCCGATTTCTATATGGATTACATAACATGTAAATGAGATAAATAATAATATACAATTTGATGTTTGAGTGTCCTCATTAATAAGCAACCTTCACGCAATAATTAATATCTTATATTTAATTTGTTGTTTTTAATAACAATTCTAATTTTATTTTGTATATTTATTATAACAGGCCAGGTTTGATATATAAATATCATTTTCAATTAACATTAATAAATTCTATAAAATTATAATATAATATAGAAGAAAATATAAAATATCTTATATATTAAACCTTATATTTGATTTTACCGCCAACATTTTATGGTAATCTTGAGTTTACACCAACGTTTAAAACGTGTGAAGTCACATTAATACGAGTTTTTCCATGATTGCCAGAATTAACTGTAAGTTACTTAACTGACAATTAAATATTACCGGTGCAATGTAATTTATTTTAAACTAAAAGTTAAAATTAACTGAAGATTAAGTAACTGCCACTTTAAATTAACAATGGTGCAAACGGGCCTTAGTGATCTCCGCATCGCATTTAAATGACCTTTAATTTAGATTTTTTTGGATAGAATGTTAAGTGTTTGGCATAACAGCATTCAGAAAAATATTTTTTGTTGAATAACCACAAGTTCCATTTAAAGTAATCAACTTTCTGAGAAAAAACTATAAACACGTGCATTTGGACTCAGTACAGGGTGCCATGAGTCATCAATGCAATATCGACATAATTTACTTTTTAAAGGTTTTGAACAATTTTATACGATTAACAGTCACCTAGATGTGAAATCAAAAAGTTTTTTTTGTTGTCATGGTGATAAAAATTGATGGCCCATTATACTTTTGTTTGTGTACAAATTGTCAAATTAATTCAAAATAACGAGAATATATGGTTCCATTTAAAATTCACAGATGGTGGTAACCTGAAGCGATACCGACGCACAAATATCACAAACTATTTTTTATGTATTTACACTCATATAAATTTTATTTTAAATTTAATAAACAATTGTTGAAATAAAATTAGCTACTTGCGTATACTATTATCCAAAAAAGTGAAACAGTTTAAGGGGTAGTCCTCATAATATGAAAATAATTAAAAATTAAACCAAGCCACTTTACTAAAAAAAATACAATCATTAAAAATTTTAAATGGAGTTATAGTTTGCGTTGTTTTTTAAAAATTTTAGGCAACCTGCATTTGGAAATTGGGCATTTAACTTAGAACGAGGGAAAGAATGTTTGGAAAAATGGAATAAAATACCAGCGGACACTGATGTCTTAATAACACATACTCCGCCAATTGGCCATGGTGATTTGACATGTTCTGGTGTGAGGGCTGGCTGTGTAGAACTATTACTGACAGTACAGCAAAGAGTTAAACCAAAATACCACGTTTTTGGACATATTCATGAAGGTATAAACATGTTCTTAAAAAATTGTGATTATGTAAAACTATTTAATAATATATATTTCAATAATTATTAAAAAAAATGTTATTAATTTAATTCTATTTCATAATTTTTAGGATACGGTGTTTCATCAGATGGGAAGATTGTTTATATAAATGCATCAACTTGCGACATAAATTATATTCCTAATAACTTGCCAATAGTTTTTGATATACCTCTACCCGAGGGTAGAAGTAAAAGCTAAAATGAAAAATTGATTTATTCTAAAATCATTTTTATTTCCAAATTCTTTAGAAAGAGTGGCCAAAAATATTTAAATATTATAATTTTTATTCATAATATTATTGGTGCCATTGCAAACCTAATAAAATATGTAAAACATAATTTCACTTATGTACTTTTTACATTTAATAAAACAATTAATTAGATAGCAATCTAAAGCATCCTCCAAAATTATCATTTTGAAAAATGGTATAATTCATTGGCAGATTGTATTACAAATCAAGTAGGTTGTTTTATATATTCTATTAATCAATGAAGAAGTCTGAAATTTAGAATAATGAATATATCGAGATAACCGATGATACTTTTCTAAACCATTTATATACAACAAAGGAAATCAAGTGTGAAAAAATGGTTGACAAAATAAAAGAGGACTAAGGGTGAACATATTTAAAAAGATGTGTTTAAGAACAGATCCCTAGTAGAAATATTATGTATAATATAACATCAGTGATTCTAGTAGAGAACAAGTAAATATTTGCACATCGGTGCCAGCATAAATAACGAAAAATGTATAATAATAATTTTGTGATAATATAAAAATTATTAGTAAAATTGAAAAAACGTTTTTAGTTAATTAATGCATGTTAATTTTTATTAAATATCTTGATTATCTGGTTTAATGAAAACTAGAGAATCACTTATATTTAAAATTCCTTTTCCTTGTATTCCCTTATGTTATTACTTTTTTTGTTTTTGATGTCTTAACCAAGTGAATTAAATTTTTTGTCAAAAATAACAACAAAAATGATCATCTTGGATGTTAAAACTCTCAATACAAAGATATAAATAATTAACTAACTGAAAGACTTAACATTTACATCTTTAAAACTTTAAATGTTCTCTGGAATGTAGTAGTACGTTTGTTTTTAAATTAGGAGTCAATGCATAACCCATGCTTACAAAACAAAAATAACCAGAATAAATACTATGATTTTTATTGCCACATTTTATGATGTTAAATAATTATATGTTCCAGCATTTAATTTTATTGCGAATATGGAGACTTTATATAATAACAATCCATAATGTAGTTCATAAAACAAACTTCTATAGGATTTTAGAAAAAAATAAATGCAATTTTCAAACATCTATGTCCAATTAAACTATGTAATTATCTTATTAAAATGAATAACGAACTTATTTAAAAAAGAAAAAAATGTAACACTTCGCCAAGACTTACTTATTTCTACTTTAGAAAACCGGAATATTTTATATTTATTTTAGTAAATGTTTTCATAAGTGAAATATTAAATGTATTTTTAGCAATCAACAAAACCCAATGGAAATATTTTGGCAGGGTTACAATTAATTGATTTGTAACTCCAAAAAATTAAAATATCCATATTTATTACCAAAAAAATTAAAATATTCCGTCATAGAAACAATCAATTTGTGCATTAAAATGGAAGCTTTTAATAATAATGGAAAAATTGGTTCATATTTTATCGCTCCGCTTGGTTGTAGTAAATCGACTACTACAGAGCTCGGTAACCGAGATGGCTCTAAAGAATTTTGGGTAACACGTCTCAATAGTAACAAAATTAAATTGTATTTCAAGGAAGCCAGTAATGTTTAAATATTATAATTTTTATATAAAGTTTTTTTAGTGAGGCATGCTCAGTATACAGCAATTTGAATTACCTTCTTTGTGAAATGCCAATGTCATTGTAGCCTACTGCTGGTCTAGTATATAATAAGCAAACCTGTTACTCATTTGTTTAATTCTTTTTTGCATCTTTCCACATCTTTATATTACCTTTGCACATATCAAGGAATTTAACATACAATCAATTTGTTAAATCTAATATATTGGTATTTAACATTAAGTTTTTAAGTTTTTTATACAAATACATGCATTGTAGGATCAATTTAAAATATTTCTAATACATACTTTTGATGTAAACAAATTGATTGCTGAATGTGAAATGTATATTATGTTTAGTCAATGAAATTGAAGATCGCTGTACAAGCGAGCTATAAGTCACAATTTGATTTTTTTAGTAATGCAAATTAAAATACAAATAATAACATGTCTGTACTGTGCTCTTAAAATATATAAAAATTTGGCGGCTCACTAACAGATTGAATGTAGTGCCACAATTAATAACAAAATGTGAAAAATATATAATTTTTATTTATGTAGTGTACTCTCTGGCAGTGACGTCACATTTCAAGAAATTTTACAGCACAGTGGTTGAGATTCACTGATATAGACTGAATATTTCACAACTTAATGCATTATAAAATTTAAATTGTTTCTTACAACTGTCTCGCCTCGAGGTCCTTAATTATCGTTTGATTTTAACTTTTAATTATGCTAGTATTAGGATGAAACAAATTTTATTACTCGTCTACATTGTCACTATATATCTATTAATAATTTATATATCATGAAAAATTGTGCTCATAACCTGACATCATGTTATAGGTGTAAATTTTGTAATAAAAAATAAATAAATTTTATATAATATTAATATATAGCTTGTATTTTATTTAATAACACAATTATGTTAATTCTTTAACCTTTTGACGGGTTCAGCCGATCTAATAGATACAGCGTTTCAATTTTGTTATGATTGTTTTAACTGGTGGAGCTCCTTGCCCATTAGTAGGTTCATCTTTTTACATCTTGCACAGGTACATATTTGTTAGTTTCTATTTGAGCGTCTCATGTGTTGACAGCAGAGATTTTAATCTGGTAGATACACTGCGCTCAGAAAAGAGTTTTGCTTGCAATGCGCCAATTTTTGAGAATAAATATATCTTATTATTATATTTCTTTCTATCTAATGTATTATATAAGATATTTGGTGTTGGTTATTATACAAAACTATCAGAATTTGTTCAAGTTAAATTAATTCTTAAAATAAAATAATCTTATCAAGATAGATGTAACAAGAGATATAATAAACACAAAATTTTCGAATTTTGAAATGGCATTTGGGGATCGAAACCTGCTTGATACAAAACATGAGTTCATTTGGTCTTATACAGGTAGTTGCTCAATTCTATAGTAATTTAATCCTAGAAATTGAATTAAATTGGTTTTAGATCGATATTTTAATACCGAACTTATAAAAAAGCATTATAAATGTCAAAAAGAAGAATTTTGTTAATTTACAAGAAAACTATGAAATTTATCACAAATTTTATATGAACGAAATTTTAGATCTCTAAAATCTGCAAAGTTTGATTTTTGTTTCATTAAAAATTAAAAAAAAAAACTAATTTAGTACTTTTCTTCCTATAGAAGAAAATAAAAACCAATAGATAGGGCTATTGAGATGAGCAAAAAAAAGACCCACGTGATCAGTGTTAGTGTAAAAATACGAAACATGTCAACCAGACCGACCAGATCCATGTTTCTATGGGAATAAACTAACTGAGACCCTAATGCCAGACGACAGGAACGCATGGTCAGCAAAAGTAGGTTCTCATGGCGATCAAAGTGTTAAAAATGTTTACCAAATTATCTTTTCACTATTGCTGACTTTGTTATTGTATAAATTAGAACATCAGTTAAAAGTAGTAGTATTTTTATTGCAAATTTTAAAGGTGAAAGAATAAAAAAGATATTCATGTAACATTTTATAAATAAACACCCAATTACATATGTCAACATATTTAAAAGCAAAAACAAATTCTGAACAAAAAATTATTAATGCATTACCACCTTAAGCTTGTAAATAAAGAAGCTATATTCTAACATTAAGTAAACTTTAGAAATAATATTTAATTAAGTTATATTTTTTTTAAATTATTGATTATAAAAGTTTTATTTCACAAGATTTGTTTATTAAAACCATACAGTTTTATTAATGATAATTGTGTGCCTGTACATTTTTGTTCAAAATTTATCTTTTTTTTTTTCATAATTTTCACTGCTTACCTAAGTTTTATTTCAAAAGTTGATATAATATTAAAGTGCAGATTACTTGTTTATTTACATGTTTAAGATAGAAATGCATTAACAATTGTTTGTTCAGAATTCTTTAAAAAAATGTTATGTTAAAGCATAGTAGTTTTATTTTTTAATCTTGTCTATCAATAAAAACTCACTGCTTGCTATATCACATCATTAAATATTTAAGTGCTGGTGCAACTAAAATGAGCACCCGATCAGGAAGTATAGTTAAGTTATATAAATATATAATAAAAATGAGTTAGAATAGAAAATATGCATATAAACTATTCAAAATTGTTGAAGAAAATTTCTTGTTATTGTAAACTAATTAAAATTCCAATTTTATTGTGGACATTAATTTTTCTTATCATTTCTGCAAAGTTTGGTCAAATGGAGTATATTTTATTAATTATCATTTGAATATAAATTTGTTAAAAGGGCATCTATCAGTCACTATTTCGTCTATTTTAGTTTGTTCGTCCCAGAGCTAAATATTATGAATATGTTTTTAACCAAAAATTTTAAGAATTTTTTGGGTGTATTTCAAAGATGACCACTAGCGGGCACAATTGTATTTAACTTTGTAATTTCAAATAACAATATATGTAATATGGTATCATTGGATAGATAATTGGAATTTTTTTTTATATAAATTCAATTTCCTGTAAAGATG